>NIPM01000493.1:0-43398 GCA_002738285.1 Holacanthella duospinosa
AATTTTGAACCACTTGTTAGACCAATTGCGTCAAAGTTTGATGAGATGAGCAAAAAAAAAAAATTTTTTTTTTTGAAAAGAGCAGATGCGGAAATTCAAATAATTGGGCATAATATTATATAGTTCTTTTTTTTGTGCATNAATTTTGAACCACTTGTTAGACCAATTGCGTCAAAGTTTGATGAGATGAGCAAAAAAAAAAAATTTTTTTTTTGAAAAGAGCAGATGCGGAAATTCAAATAATTGGGCATAATATTATATAAGTTCTTTTTTTTGTGCATAAATTTGAAGAATAGGGAAAAATTTGTTATGCTATGCACAACAGATTGAACCTTATTGCTTTTAGAAACATATTGGAAGGGGGAGGAGGAATTGGGGCAATGTGAGACAGTCTTGTCAGCTTGTCAGTCGCAGTTGCATCGGAAGATGAATTAGATTGGAATTTCCAGCATTCCAAATCCTCATGGCTCAGTAGATGACTAATGTACCAAAGAATCATTAGAATTTAGATTTTCCACCAATGAAAATTCAGGATTCAATTATTTTGGTCCTAACAAGACAGGCTATTTGAGGGGAAGCGAAAAAATCTATAAAGAATCTATAATAATTACTCAGGGAATGGTTAAACTATAGCAAACTAATTTAAAAAAAAAAAAAAAATTTTTCCCGCTTTTGTAAAAGTTTGGATTTTACTACTTATTACAAACTTTTAGCATAAAGTTGTACACTATGTTTCAAATATAAAAATAGTATTTGTCACAAAAAAAAAATTATTCAAAAAGTAACAGAAAATAGACTACTGCACTTGAAGCTACTACGCATACAAGCAAAGAAATAAAATATAAAAATTTTAAATAAAATCGACACAAGAGTTTATATTATTACATTAATTTTAAATTAACCGCTTGACTTCTCTACTACAAATAGAGCTTTATTTGAAACCAAGTGCATATTGTTAAAAAAAATTATTCTTATATAAGTATAAAGTTTGCTTTTGTATAAAATTTCTTCAACACGTCACAAGTGGTGGAGAAAGTTAGTAAATGAGAATGTAGAGCTGGGCAAAAAAAATTTGTAAAGAAAGTGAGGGGAAGGGGACAAAAAAACAAAATTAATCATCATCAGAGGGTGTAATTTTTTTTCTTTTCTATTGTTTTTTTTCTCCTATTGTTGTCACTCAGATGTTCCTGATCTCCTCCTCCGAAGCATATGTAATAATGTTTGTTTGCCTTTTGAAATCCAACCGTATCCGTTTCACATAATCTCATCCGCTTATCTCCTTTCACTTTGAGTTATAAGAGAAAACTCGCATTTTTGACAGTTTCTCACCTAATCCCTTCAAACATCATGGATTACGAATATGTCACCAAAAAACTTACTTTTCAAAATACCCGCGCGCCGTCAAAATAAACTCAAAATCTAAAAAGACTGTCAGAAATAAATTTTTTTCAAAAAAAAAAAAGGATCAAATCCGATCCAAAATTACTTATTTGTCTATTTCTATTTATAAGTTATATTTATAATATATAATTTTATTATATTAACTTTATAACATAAGTTATACACAGCTACAGAGCATAATTTAAATACCAAGTCAAGGGACAAGTAGATTTTGCTCATAACTTATCACTTCACCAATCTCACAAATAGGTTAGTAAAATACATTTTTAGTAAACTCTTATTCCTTCGTAAATTTCGCCGCATAAACTTACTCCCCATCAAATTAGTTTATACAATCTTAAATAATTAGTTGAAAATTAATTTACTCAAGTAACTTAGTAACTACTTGGGCTATTTCATTGTACAAAAGAGCAAAACGGTAAGTTTATTTCAAATTTTAACATACAATTCAGAAATTGGACATAAATTGTCAAAAATTTCACAAAATAATACATATGTTTTAATAAATTGTTGTAGACATGAAGTTCTTACACTCCTCCTGAGTAGTTACTTGCAGATGTAAATTTGTTTTACCGATATGAGTTTGATCACTACAATGACCTCTGGATGGAATAAGAAAGTCACATCTAATGGTCAAATCTCAAGATTTCAGTATCTAAAATATAAACCATGGAAGTACAGANGGAATAAGAAAGTCACATCTAATGGTCAAATCTCAAGATTTCAGTATCTAAAATATAAACCATGGAAGTACAGAGGATTATATAGTAATTGGTAATTGAGATCTTCATAAGGAGGGTGACGCTAAAGCAAAACGCTCACCAGATACATAAGTTTAGATGATAGCGCCGCTGTTGAGAAGTCNGAATAAGAAAGTCACATCTAATGGTCAAATCTCAAGATTTCAGTATCTAAAATATAAACCATGGAAGTACAGATGATTATATATTAATTGGTAATTGAGATCTTCGTAAGGAGGGTGACGCTAAAGCAAAACGCTCACCAGATACATAAGTTTAGATGATAGCGCCGCTGTTGAGAAGTCAATAAATCCTTTACATTGTTTGCTATCCTTGCTTTATTTCCAACTTACCAAAAATACAAAGTTATGTTTTAATTACTCCAAATGACATGATAACGTCCATTGTATACTTTGTTTACTATGTTCGTTGTCAGGAGAAAGTACAATATTATTCGTGAATTTACTAAGCATTCCAATATTGTTGCTAATAGGAGAAATTAGATTCGTTGACATGAAATTCACTAATAATACTCCACTTTTCCAAGACAACGGACAGAGAAAAGAAAGTAAACAACGGGCGTAAGATAGTAGTAATAATTATTCCTGGGGATGGTTTGTCAGAACCCGGGGGTGGTTTACAATTCAAACAAAGTAAACTTAATCTCAAATTTCTAAGGATTCAGAAACACTTGTAAAGATCCATAACATGGCATTCTCAATTAATCAGTAGCGGTTAAAATTGTATCCGCACAAAAATTTACTCTAAAAAAATTAGTTTTTCACAAAAACGACAGATGGCAGCACCAGTAAACTAAGCCGGGTCTCCTTATAACTTTCTCAATTACCAATTCCCAAATAACCCTCTGTACATGAAAGCCACAGCCCTCTAAATTATTTAAGGAACAGATTAAAATTAAAGAATTTTATAGTAAAATCAAAATCTACACTTACCTTGGCCTGATAATTAAATTATGCTCTGTATTATAATGTTATATTTCATTATTACTCAAGTTATATTACCATATTAAATTAAATTAATTCTTAAATCAAGTCATACGCATGTTTCAGAGGGTTTTTGTTAATGGGAAGTCTTAGGCTTAATTGCGGGATATTTTGAACGTGTCTGAGTCATTATGTGGTGTTAGGCGACATCCTAGTTATTGATAAATTAAAAGGGAAGAAAACTATGACTAAATCCAAACTCTTTTGATACATTTTTAGATGAATATGTATTTAGTATGGGATATTAAGGGAAAACACGTGCTGGAACGTGGGGAAGGTGGTGGAGGGAGAATTTGAAAATGAGATCCATTGGATGAGGAGGAGAAACTAATAACTGAGAAAAGAAGACCAACCGCTGTGCTCCGATGAACAATGGACAAAAAGGATCACCAACTAAACCAGACGAGGGAATAACAAAAAAAATATGAGACTTTCACTTTACTTTCTAAAACTGTGAACTACTCAATTTCATCCCAGTTGCAACAAAAAGTCAAAGTGAGAAGAGAGCGAGAGAAAGAGAGAGAAAGAGAGAAAAAAAAATGAAGAAAATGAACGTACTGCTGAGTACAGAGTCAATTTGAACTTATTGCCGATTTGGTTGAAATTATTGCCGATTNCTGCCGATTTGGTTGAAATTATTGCCAATTTCCTTGAAATTACTTCCGTTTTCGTTAATTTTGAGAGGTTTTAAACCTATTCAATAAAAATCACTACATTTTCATAATCAAAATCCTTATAAAAGTATATAAAAAGGTGTTTTGTTGTAATTAGATCCTAATCAGTGGACTGTACTTTATGAATTTGAAAAATATAAGTTGTAAAATATAAAATTAGTTGAAATTGGAGACTAGAGTGTTAAATNAAAGAGAGAGAAAGAGAGAAAAAAAAATGAAGAAAATGAACGTACTGCTGAGTACAGAGTCAATTTGAACTTATTGCCGATTTGGTTGAAATTATTGCCGATTTCCTTGAAATTACTTCCGATTTCGTTAATTTTGAGAGGTTTTAAACCTATTCAATAAAAATCACTAGATTTTCATAATCAAAATCCTTATAAAAGTATATAAAAAGGTGTTTTGTTGTAATTAGATCCTAATCAGTGGATTGTACTTTATGAATTTGAAAAATATAAGTTGTAAAATATAAAATTAGTTGAAATTGGAGACTAGAGTGTTAAATTGTAAGGGGGGTTGATGTCGTCGGAGGGACAGGAGTGTCAACAGAGGGTCGGAGTATGACCGTGGGGGGTCGCTTGTTGGACACGTGACTTACCGTTTCACTCCCAACTTTTCATTTTCCTTTGGTACAAGTTTTCAAATACAAGTATCTTATTTTTCGATCAGAGAGAAATGAACGGGCAGTGGAGCGTGTGAAAAAAACACTCGACTTTCTCCATGTCTTTTATTTCTTGCTTTTGTAAATAGACGGATTAGCCCTTAGCTTCACTTTGGTACACAAACGATGAAAAGTTTAGGCAAAAAGGCAATGCATCCTTTGTACATAGACTTTCATAGGAATTGGTAGAAATTCTATATAAAAAAAAGAGTAAAAGAGAAAGATAGTGGTGTGTAAATAAAAGATTTGAACTTTCCCTCCGGTATGATTTTTATATAATTTTCACTTCATCGACTCTAGTCTACAGAAGACAACAATGGATGAGGATATTTAGTGAAGAAAGATTTTGTTATGATTTTATTATGTAATATGAAATTAATATAAATATAGGTATTACAATAAGAATAATGTAATATGTACAAAGTACAGGGTGTCTAAAGTTTTAGAGTACTATTGACTTTCTCTACTTTTATCATAACTCCTCCCATTGTATTTGGNGTACAGGGTGTCTAAAGTTTTAGAGTACTATTGACTTTCTCTACTTTTATCATAACTCCTCCCATTGTATTTGATGGCTTGAAAAGGATATGGAGAAAAAGGCGAGAAATGAAATTATTCAAAAAATTTAATAAATTCAAAAAATTTTTTTTTGTTTGCTGGAAGTGTTCGGCGCACTACTTGCAAAATCACCATTTTCAGATGATTTTTGCACCAGATTTGGGCTCAATTGGGAGTAGTTTGATGTAGCAGTTCGNGTACAGGGTGTCTAAAGTTTTAGAGTACTATTGACTTTCTCTACTTTTATCATAACTCCTCCCATTGTATTTGGTGGCTTGAAAAGGATATGGAGAAAAAGGCGAGAAATGAAATTATTCAAAAAATTTAATAAATTCAAAAAAATTTTTTTTTTTTGCTGGAAGTGTTCGGCGCACTACCAAAAGTCATCGCAAAATCACCATTTTCAGATGATTTTTGCACCAGATTTGGGCTCAATTGGGAGTAGTTTGATGTAGCAGTTCGTAGAGAATTTAGAGCAAAAATTTAACTAAAATAAACTTTTAGCCAAGATCTTCACTTTCAAAATCCCAATTGTCAAAGGTCTCATCGTAGTCCATTTCAACTTGATGTTTTACTTTAGAGGAAACTCAATGAATATTTGAAACAATAGTCATAAGCAGAGGGCGGATACTTACTTATCTACTTCTTTTTGGGTATTGCACCTACACCTCTGTAACTTCGTATCTTTCCGATTCATGTAATTTGAGTATGAATGGAATGCCCTTATAAAAAAGTATTTTAAGTATTTTTCGTTTTTAGGTATTAGGAAGAACTTTCGAAAGTAATTTTGAATATTAAGGAATTAAAAAGTACTTTGTCAAGTAATTTGATGTATTAATAGTTTTTCGAGGATAATTTTCCTCATATTCGCTCCAAATTTGCCGATGAGTCAAAATAATAAACTGCAGAACGTAAAAGTTCACAGTTTTGTTCAAAGAAGTATATTTAAAATTAAATTATGCGTCCATTAAATTTTTGGTAAGGTGAATTCCGAGGGACCGAAAAAAATTGGACTAAATTGTGCAGTCGGAACCCAAAGATTTAAGCCGAACCTTCAGTTGCAACAAACGCTTTTTCGTGGTCCAAGTTATAATAAAGACATGCTTTTACGTCGGTTAACACGAGCGCCAAATAATGGTATACTTACTGGAGAAACCAACTTTTTTTTTTCAAAAAAATCTAATGAAAATATTTTTTAAACTATATAAAAATCATCTGACTTATGTATTGGAGCCGCGATAAAGTGTTTAAATTAATCATTCCTTAACCAATAAATCAAACAATTCGATTTTTATGCTCCAAATTAGCATACAACCGGGTTTTTAGGCTTCAATTAAGTGAATTAATCAAAAAAATTGTAAATACTTACCAAAAATAACAAAGTATTGTTAATTATATTATACTTTTTTATCAGTATTTCTTCGCCTTTTGGCAAGTATTTAAGTAAGTAAAACGCTGTTTTTTAGAAAGTATATATCCGCCCTCTGATCATAAGTTACCAGGTTTTGAATGTAGTAGAGAATATTTGGTAAAGAGAGAGAGAGAGAGAGAGTTAGCTAACTAAACTAAAATTGCCTAAAAATTTTTGGCAGTTTTGGAAAAAAATTGGTATTCTAAAACTTTAGACACCTTCTACATACAAGATGAGTAATCATTTTTATTACTCTTTTTCTCCACTTTAACCCTAGCTCCGCCCTTGTTATGTTGATGCTTGAAATTGAATAGGATATGAGGGGCGAAATGAAACATTCAAAAAATTTGTGTCTTAATTTGAAGCAGTGAATTAAAGAAAAAATTACTTTTCCCAATTAACCTCCCACTTACACTGTCATATAGTTGTCCAAATATTAATTTTCAAAATACCAAGTCTTTTAATTCATCATTTTCTTCGTTTGTCTATTTTTGTTGGTAATAAAGTTGGATATATTATTTTCAATTACTTTTTCTGCTTCATCAAGATCAGTAAGGATGTCTAATCAAACCAATTTTATAAAATAAATAATTTTGGTTAAATGAACTATATTGAATTAAGTCACCTGTACTTTTTTCTTACATTATACTGTAGCACTGTAAATTTTAAAGAAAAGTCACTCTACGACAGAAAAGTTATGCCAAGTGAAATCATACTTTCTAAGGTACTAAGAAAGATAACTCACCCTGTAGATTAATAAACAGGGTGTCTTTAAGTTTTTCAGTTTGGTCTTTTAGCAGAGTTTCTTTCTGTCGATTTTTCTATTCCATTACAAAAGTCAAGGTTGTTGCTATGAAAAATTTACAAAAAACATCTTCGATAAGGTTAGTCCATAATTCGACTTATTTTCAAATTTTTTTTTTTTTGAAGCTGGATGGCGAATCGACATCTAACGCCATTCCCAAGGTTATATTTTAACATATTACGAAATCTATAAATTGGAAAATTTAAATTTTTTGAAAGGACTAACCTTATCGATGTTGTTTTTCAAAATTCCTCATAGCAACCTTGACCAAAGTGACAAATGTCACCTAGCTGTGACATTTTTCTTTAAATTTTGATTTATCAACTGAATTTTTAATTTTTCATATTATGTTCGCTCCACCCTAGATATTGTCGTATAAGATCATACCCAACACTTTAAGAAAGCAAAAAAAATCAATAGTAAAGAAATTAATATATTTTCTGTAAATCGTATTAATTTATAAGTGTAAAACTTAAAAATTGTCAAAATAGTTTATAATCGAACTTCAAAGTTGATAAAGTTTATTAAAACTTTAAACTTTGCTATAACTCATGTTGATGCAAACAGTATGTCTTTTTTTAAATAAAATTATGAAAAATGGAATTAAGAACCGTTACGAAAACCTTTACGAAAACGAAAATTTTATGAAAATAAATATACTCAAAATTTTTAATGTCAATTATTTAAAAAAAAATTACTTCTTTTTTCAACTTTTCTCTTGCTTTTATCATATCATTTTAAACTATAAATTTTAGGAATAACTTTATAAAGTTTGTAACTTCTGTTTTGAACTTTCATCAATTTAGTTATAGAAATTTATTCATCATCTTGTTTCCAGTATTTTGACATAAGTAGAAACAGTATTTCAACATAGTAGACAACCTGTGTACTTCATTTACATCAAGTTCTACAATCTCCCTTCAAATTATAACAAATTCCTATTCTCATGGTGTTGGTAGGGTTAAATTTGACACCATTGACATTGAATTTTGAATTTTGCACAAAAAAAATACTATTGGTTTTGGCATATGTAAGAACTCGTGAACTTTTCTATTAAATTTATTTTTGGTCCATTTTCCTTTTTTTTTTTGTTCTCTCAACTGCCAAAATGGAGAAAGTTGTGAAGAAAGTAAGAGTAGGAGCATTATAATCTTCTTCTTCTGCTCCTCAAACTACAAGGGGTGGGATGATGAGAGACAAGCTTGGTTCTGATTGGTTGAAAGGCTCTGAGATTGAGGAGGAGTCTAAAATTCTCATTCCGAATTTTCGGTTTTTTCCCCTTCTCTTCTCAATGTTTCGAATTCAACTCAGGTTCGGCTTGTCGAGGGAAAAAAAAATTATATCCAATGCAAAAAGCCAGGGGAAGGAAGAAGAGATACACGGGATCTGTCACCTTTGGCCTCAGTACAACTTTTTCCCTCTTGTCTAAAGGTCAGAGACTCGTTTTACTCATATCATATTGTGTCAACTATGTCAAGAGACAAAAAATTTATGTCAAAAGTGACAGGAATTAAAATATCATCAAGATTTATAAAAAATTTGTGGTAACTAGTAGGTGAAAATTGTGTCAAAAGTGGATTCCATTGTGGTTAGTTGAGAGGTATACGAATTCAAAATTCAAGTGTCCCGCCGATTCAAATTCAAGTGGATTTTGTGTATTTTGTGGTTCAGCCATGTTGGAATTTAAGGATCCACTCAAATCGGAGTCGGACTCAGGTAAACCAATCAGAATTTATCAATTAATAAACAAGAGTCAATAGGTCTTAATTTTTACTACTTAATAGTCAAATTCCAAAAAAAAATTATTATGCTACATTTATACTTTTTTTTCGCTTTTCGTTTCATTTTTTTTTACAAACGGTTTTTCTTGAAAACTTTTTTTTATGAAAATTGAACAAAGAAATTCATTCTATTAGAAGAACTTTTTCCTTTGAAATAATTTTCTGACACCGCCTTTAATTTCATTGGTCTAGATGACTTTGATTGATGTGATTGGTCGTCAAAAAAAAAATTTTTTTTTCTTGATAATTCTAGATGGATGTCTACGTGGAGAGTTGTGTGAGCGTTGTGGACAAAAAATTCGTGACCGCTGGTTACTCAAAGTGGGCGAAACGCATTGGCACGAGGAGTGTGTCACATGTTGTGTGTGTCATGCTGCCCTTGCGCACTCCTGTTATTTCCGTAACTCAAAACTCTACTGTAAAGGAGATTATGATAGGATTTTTGGAGTCAAATGTTCCCGCTGTGGTGAGAGACTCCTCCCTCAAGAACTCGTTATGAGAGCTTCTGTAAGAAATATTTAATTTTTTTATATAAAAATTTATAAAAACTTATAAAAATTTATAAGGAATTGATTATAAATAAAAATTAATGATATTCTTAATGAAATTGATTAAATAGTTGCTTATTTTTTTAATTGACAAAATTAATACAAAAAATTTCATTAGGTATCAAAATTCCAAAATACTTGGTAAATATCCGAAAAAATAAACTTGAAAACCGGATCTGCCATGCCGGCAACTGTTATTACAAATTCATTGAGATGGATGAGCGTTTTGTGGTTTTTTGGTACATTTTTCAAAAAAGTAACTTATAAAGTGATGATAAATCATAATATCCCTAACTCTTGTTATTTGATTTATCATCCGAAACCGTATCAAATGTGTAATAAACTAGATAATAAGGGGAAATTCAATTTTTACAAATTATCAACACATCATTTGGAATCAATATCCCTCCATACAAAAAAAAATTTTTTTTTCTTGGAATAACTTAATTTTCCCCTAGGTCCGAAAATTAGTCAAAAAATCCGAAAATCCACCGACTCATATAGTTTTGGTAACCATGAAATATAATTTTTTAACAACTGATAACTTCCGGCGTGATAATTTTTATAAAAATTTTTTATTTTTTTTTTGTGAAATTACAGTCACAAGTGTTCCACTTGGCCTGTTTCGTGTGTACAGCGTGTTGCTCACCGCTTCAAAAAGGCGACCAATTCATACTCCGCGGCACGCAACTCTTCTGTAGAGCGGATTTTGAAAAAGAAATGTACCTACTACAACAGGCCAATAGTCCAAGAGGTTCGTACAGAAATATATATTCTAATATCTCTTAATCAATGATCAAACTCGATGAGAATCAATCAAGACCTCTGATTGGCTCCTTACATGTCCATTTCAAAATAACTAATAATATAGCCCAGAATCTTGATTTGCAGTACACTAATCGATCACGAAAAGGGTAAATGAAGGCTTTTTTTTACTAAGTTTTTCTCAACTTGGGAGAAATTCTAAACATTTTTTTTACGCATGTGCCAATTTTGTACTTGCACGTGCGTAGTGCGAGACTGAAAGCCTTTGCTTTCAGTCTCGACTTTGTAGTCAGAGAGTTAAGACACTTATTAACTAACATTAGTATGACTCAGGCATAGTGACTTTGGTAGAGATTCATAACTCTGAATCATGTGAATTCGACTCATGTTAAGGCAATTTTTGGCTTCATTAAATTTCGAAAATGTAACAAAATCAAAATCATCAAGAAAACAATAGGTATACCAATTTTTTGAAAATAATCAGAGGTCGGCTTTTTTCGTAAATCTTACTAATGAATGGGCTCGCATAGGTTTCTAGAATTTTGGATCTACCCGATTCATGTAAAAGTGAACCAATTAGGAGTAAATATTTTAAATTATTTACAAAGTTTATAAACTTTTAGCAAAATTACAAGTCTCTCCATTGATTTTTGACGTTGTTGCGTAAAATTTCAAGTTTTTCCAAAAATTTCTGACGCTATTAATTTAAAATTTATATACTTTTTATGAAATTTTGAATACTTGTGTACATACAGTACTGGTCATAATTATAAAACATAATGAAATCAACTGTTTTCGAAAGTAATTCTCAGACGCTTATCTCTTACTGTTGTCTCAGAATTATGTTCCAAAACAGTTGATTTTTAATAATTCATAACTATTAAGCCTTTGATCCTAGAGACTTGATTTTTTATGTGTTTCCTTACTTTTACCTGCTCTTTCATAAAATAACAAAAAAAAATCTTTTAAAAAAGTCCTTTAAAAAAATTTACTTAACGCTGGATCTAATTATAAAACAGTTGCTTTTCTTCAGGAAACCGCACGGACCAAAAGTAACTTCCACTATGTTAATACACTAGGTATACCACATAAAATTCAAATTTCCATTAAGACTTTTTCTTTAATAAATAATATATGTATATTTTTATTTTTTTTTTAATTTCGATACTTCACAGCATTTTTGGTATCATTTTTGAACTTCTGAAGCAAGATTTTAACAAAAATTGTCTTTTCTTTTGTTAAAAAAAAATTATTTGCTCTCTAACAATAAGAATATCTTGGCACTGAGAGATCAATTGCTCTGTTCTGTTAATTTTAAGTGCTTACAGTTGATAAAGAAGCAAAGGTTTGAAGTGAAAGTGAAAAACTATTTCTTTTTAAAAGAAAGCGACAGCGGAGTGCCTCTAGGCAAGAATTTTGCCGACTGTTGAGTATCATTGTTAACCCCTTTATCTCCAACGAAGTTTTTAAATTTTTAAATTTCAAAATTCAATTTTACTTAATCGGAGCATCTCATTTGTATTAATCATTGATGGTTCCTATCACTAAGCTGGTTAATTTAATTTTAATTACCCACACATTAATACAGGTAGCGACGATGTGATTGACGAAAACAGTCGCCCAAGGGATGGCCGAAGAGGACCAAAACGTCCAAGAACCATCCTCACGTCGGCGCAACGGCGCCAATTTAAGGCATCTTTTGAAATAAGTCCAAAACCATGTAGAAAAGTATGTCATTTGTAAATTGGTATTTGGCGATTGAATTTCAATTTTTGTACCCTTTCGCTTTTAGGTCCGTGAGGCCTTGGCTAAGGAAACTGGTCTGAGCGTGCGTGTTGTCCAAGTATGGTTTCAAAACCAACGTGCAAAAATGAAAAAACTTCAACGGAAGGCAAAATCTGATCCGTCTGACCCTAAAGACAAAGAGGTCAAGGATAAAGATGAAAAACATCATAAAAGTGACACTTCTTCTTCTGATCCGTCGGGACACTATTTTGAAGGGACTTCAGATGATCCCTTTACTCCAGCTAGCTCACAACCTCTCAATCCAAACATGCCGTACTCACCGGATGGTCAGTATTTTCAAAATTTCCCCCACTTAAAATTCCCCTAACTTCAAAATGTGTATAAATCTGACAACATTGTAGATTAAAAAAAAAATTTTTTTTTAATAATTATTGACCTTTGACACGAATTCTTTGGTTTTTGTTTTTCAGATACCTACCCAACAAACTCCGGAGAAAGTTTTTGTAGTTCTGAGCTATCATTGGAGGATTCCACCGGACTTGATGGTCTGGATGACGGTGGGACTGAACTCCATGGCCATCCACTAGACCACCATAGTGGGTCACTTGGACATAGTCATGGTCACCATGGGAACACCAATGATCTCCTTCCCGCCTATGCCCAAATCAATCCTATAGACAAGCTCTACTTAATGCAAAATTCATACTTTACAGATACATGAGCTTTCTTGAATAACACATTTCTATCCGTCAGTGTTAAATTTTCATTCTCCTGTCATTAACACTTATTATTCAAAATTATCCGCCAAAATTCGCATTTTAGTAAAATCAAAAGTTTTTTTTTTAATTTTGACTTTGTAGCAATATAGCAATGTTTCTCAATTTAACATTTTGAATATTAAAAATGAGAAATTTATCGTAATTTTTACATTTTGTGTAAACCATTCCATAATTCACTAGTATAAACTTTAGAATTGATTTTCATCGAAAAATTGCCAATATCAACACAAAACTACCTGCCATCAACGAAAATCTTATTTAATCTTACTTAAATGGATGGTTTCTAACATCAGATTTAGAATATAGATTTTATCAAAGTTGCTATGAGAAATCTTTAGAGATTTCTCATAGCAACCTTGGATTTTATTTAAAAAAAAATTTATAAAAAAAAACATTATAAAAAAAAATTTATAAAATTTTTTTTTTTCATAATCCGGAGGTGTTTTTGTTTTTCAATAATTCAAAAATTAAAGTTGGTGAAATTAAGGTATAAATTGTTTAGATCACTTTGTATATTCCTAAAAATCTGTAGAGAAAGTCCTCACATTCATTCAGCTTCACTTCAATATCCCTAATGCTTTTTTTTTTTTTTTTTTTGGAAAACAATTGATATTGAATGATCCTTTTTTTTTGTTGTATAAGGAACAACTTCCCTCTGTATACTTTCACTTTTCATTTCCACTGAAGATAGAGTCTCTTGCGTAGTTCTTTGAGTTTTCATTGGCTGAGGAGAGGCTGCCATTGGATCTTTTTTTTTTTTTTTTTTTTTTTTTGCTTTCTCCTCAACATCGGAAGAGAAAGCAATAAAGCCAGAGAAGAGGGTTCCACTTTTTTTTTTTCTTTTTTTCCTTTTTTTTTTCATTCTCCCCGTCTTCTCTCCTTTCACTTTATTGAATTCTCTACACACTGTGAGACCCTCGAGATGAAATTTTCACTGACGCTGGCAACCAAAATTCATTATGCGACCTACATGTGCGATACTGTCGATTTTTGACAAGATTTTTTTTATACAAAGTCAGTCAAAAGTCATCCGGTAGTACAAAAAAATTTAACAATCTGCATGAAAGGTAGTATTTTTTCTTCAGAAATGAAGTTTTCAATTTTGACAAAAAAAAAATGAAATGAAAATTTATTTTCTTATAGTGTCCCTCAGTTGTATCAATAAGAATAACCTAAGGAAGAGAAAAAAAAACTTTTTTATACAGTAGTCGACGGATATAAGTTGTTTCTTTTTGAACCAAAAATTTTTGGTNCTTTTTTATACAGTAGTCGACGGATATAAGTTGTTTCTTTTTGAACCAAAAATTTTTGGTCTTATAACTAATATGGTCTTATAAGAAATTATTTTCCCATGCTAAATGTATTACGTTGGTTTAAAACCATATCTTAGAAATTGGGTCTTATATTATAAANAAATGAAAATTTATTTTCTTATAGTGTCCCTCAGTTGTATCAATAAGAATAACCTAAGGAAGAGAAAAAAAAATTTTTTATACAGTAGTCGACGGATATAAGTTATTTCTTTTTGAAGCAAAAATTTTTGGTCTTATAACTAATATGGTCTTATAACAAATTATTTTCCCATGCTAAATGTATTACGTTGGTTTAAAACCATATCTTAGAAATTGGGTCTTATATTATAAAAAAGAAGGTCTTATATCCGTCGATTGCTGGATTTTTGTTGAAGTTGATTAGTTTAAAAATATTAGTATTTGGATTACGGAGTAAGAGTGATCTTTATTAAGAAACCTGTGGTATGCAATAATAACTAATAATTAAATCAAAATATGTAATTTTCTATGTAACATTATCTAAAGTACAGTGAGATTGAGTATGAAGAAATTTTGATTCGACGCGATTTTTATTGAATAATACTACTAGAGGCATCTGTGCCAAACGTCATGACTCAAATGGTAAAAAATCTACAAATTTTAAATTTTTTAGATCTCACTACGGAATTTTTAAATCACGGAGAAGGTCAGCTCTAAAACGAGCTTAGAGGAGATATTAAAATATTAATATACAGGGTGTTCTAATAAGAAGGCGAAAATCTGTGACTTGAGTTTTAAAAACTCTCATAAATTAGGCTCTTCCTAAACTTTTTTAACTTAAGGAAATTTAACTAAACTTTCGTAGTAACGGTTTTCAGTAACTTGAGCAGTTTATAATGTGTGAAAAAGTGTGACATACAATGAATTTTTTATTTTCCGCAAAACCATTTCTCAAAAATTTCGCCANTATAATGTGTGAAAAAGTGTGACATACAATGAATTTTTTATTTTCCGCAAAACCATTTCTCAAAAATTTCGCCATCTTATTTGAATACACTGTAGTTATCAAATGATCATAATTCAAATATAATTAAATGTAAAGTTGGCTCACACACCATGAACATGAGTGTGGTGTTTTGTGAGCCAACTTTACACTTGAATTNTATAATGTGTGAAAAAGTGTGACATACAATGAATTTTTTATTTTCCGCAAAACCATTTCTCAAAAATTTCGCCTTCTTATTTGAATACACTGTAGTTATCAAATGATCATAATTCAAATATAAATTAAATGTAAAGTTGGCTCACACACCATGAACATGAGTGTGGTGTTTTGTGAGCCAACTTTACACTTGAATTACTATTTGAATTACTTTTGCTCAATTATTTTTAATTATTAACATCTCCAAGCTTGTTTTATACAGGGTTATAATAAACTATATTACTCATGTGAAAACTTCAAAACGAACTTGGGGTAAGTTAATAAATAAAAAATTGAGCGAGCGTAATTTGAAATATTAATTCAAGTTGTGTGGTGTAAAGTTAGCTCACATGAAACATCAGACTCATCCTCAAATCTCAAATAAAAGAAAATGTTGGCTGAAATCTACACCTAATGTTTTATTGTTTTCATGTTTGTATATTGGCTANAATTCAAGTTGTGTGGTGTAAAGTTAGCTCACATGAAACATCAGACTCATCCTCTAATCTCAAATAAAAGAAAATGTTGGCTGAAATCTACACCTAATGTTTTATTGTTTTCATGTTTGTATATTGGCTACCTTTTGACTATTTTGTAGTAGGTTGATGAAATATTNTACCTTTTGACTATTTTGTAGTAGGTTGATGAAATATTATGGGGTAAAGAGTTTGTAATCACTATTATAAAGTGACTTCTCTATGATTCAAAAGTTAAATTTATTACTTAAAAAATACCATCATCTTCTTCGAACATAATTTTGTTATGAACAAGTTTTTTTTTTGTCAAATTAAAGACAATATTTTTTACTAATTAGTTAAAAAACTTGACAAAAAAAAATTATTTTTTTTTTGCTTAATTTAAAGATAATGTGTAAGGTTCAACTGTATTTTTTTATAAACTAAAAAAAAAATTTTTTAGCTCCATTTTATTCCATTAAAAAATTTTTTTTTAATCTCAAAGGACGAATAAATTATATAATTCTAGAAAGAAAAGGGTTGAACATTTATGCTAAATATAAGTTTTGTTGGAAACGGTTTAAAAAAATAGGTGAATTTTTTTCTCTTTTTCTTTTTGAAAAAGTGTAGGTTGATATTTGAGAAAAGAAGTGAAAGTATAGTTATAGTCTCTTTGTTGAATGAAATTGAGCCAAACTCTGACTTTCTTTAACAGTCGTATCTAATTAAATTTTCTTTCACCAACGTGGAGACGTGAGAGGATCACTGATCCTGAAAAACGAGACAAGAAACCTTAAACTTTTCTTTCATCTTTGTTTAAATTAAACTTTTACTCAAACTCAAATAACACTTTTCCTCCTAGCTACAGCTTTTCCTTAGCAATAATAAAGTCTTCCAATGAAATTGAAAAAGTGAAACTGAACTTTGTCCAACTTTTTTATTCCAAAGTTTAAAAAAAAAAATTTTTTTTTTGACTACTTTTAACAAAAAACAAATCAAGCCTAATCAACAACAACGCCTGTTGATACTAGAAAATTAGTTTTAAGATTTATAATTATAAAATTTTTTTTTAGTAATAAACAGTTTCAAGGAATGCAAGACTTGTTTTTGAAATTGTAATAATCTTACTGTACTATAATAATGTACTGATAAAGTGTAAGTGGCGCAGGTTTACGATTATCTAAACTCTTTTTTCAATGTCAAAGTCACTTTCTCTGAAAAGAGTTTGGGAAAGTTAAGAATTAAGAATTGAGCGCGGGTAATTTAAGCTTAATTCAAACTCTGTAGTGTAAATTAGAGTATCGCATGACTGACTCATGAGTCAGAGTCGACTCACAATATATTTGAATTTGACTGTCTCTGATTCACTAATACCAAAGAGTCAGAGAGTCGTTGACTCTTGACTCTTATCAATCAATCAATAAGTTTATTTGACGTTGGCCATCGCCCTATCAATGAAACTATGCGCATAAGTAAATTAAAATAAAATAAAATTATGTAATGAGTTTTAAAATTACTGGAAGTTTTGAAATAATTTCAAATTAAAAGTTGACTCTTATTGAAGTCTGACTCTTGAGTCGAATCTTCAGGAAAAGAGTCAACTCTATATGAATCATGTCTAGAATATTCCATCCTGTCTCATAAAAATCCATCAGACATAACTGATGGCTGATTTATGAAGTAATGTATGTTACAAATTCGTGAAATTACTATGATTTTCTTTCCAACATGTTTACACTTTTTATTAATATCGACTCACATTGTGCATTTTGTTACCTTTGTAATTTTTGCAAAATGAAAAAATGAATGCCATAAAAGTTATTGTATTTGATGAACTTGTTGATGCTGAAACATGAATGGGATCTCAACAATTAACTAATCCAGTAAATCAAAAAGGTGTAGCCCAACATTTTACAGTTGTCGAAGTTAATAATAAATCTCGATTTCAGTCAGTATAACTATTACACGTAAGTGAACTTAATTATCTGATTTCGTGTATAAAAAATCTCAGGGAACTAAACTATTGCTTTTAATTACTGTGAATCGAAAACTAATTGTATGTTAGAAGTAAAACCAATAATTCGTTTAATTAATTTAAAAAATTGTCATCTCACTCCGGAGTCGACTCTTTGACTCATGAGTCTCTTGCCTCTTTGACTCATGAGTCTCGACTATTTGACTCATGAGTCTCTTGACTCTTTGACTCATAAGTCTCTTGACTCTTTGACTTGTGACTCTGACTAACAGGCTAGAAAACCTAAAGAGTGAGTCGACTCCCAAAAAAATTAAACTTTGACTCTGACTCACAAAACCCAGAGTCAGAGAGTCGACTCAATGAGTCAATGACTCTGACTCTGTCTGTATTATGAGTCATGCGATACTCTAGTGTATATAAGTTGTCTAATGTTAACATAAAACATCACCCTCATTCTCAAAACTCAAACAAATCAAAATGTTGGCTGGATCTACATCGCATGTTTTC
This sequence comes from Holacanthella duospinosa, assembly GCA_002738285.1. Classification (NCBI taxonomy): domain Eukaryota; kingdom Metazoa; phylum Arthropoda; class Collembola; order Poduromorpha; family Neanuridae; genus Holacanthella; species Holacanthella duospinosa. The sequence goes on from NIPM01000493.1 coordinate 18,283, forward strand.
TTGTTTCCACGCTTGTGTATTGACTACCTTTGGTTTGTTTTGGAAAATACGGAGTGTGGGAAATGAGTCAAAAAGTAGAGTAGCCGGTGTATTTCTACACTGGACCATGGGTCTCCTTATTTCATAGGAGAGTTTTTACTTATTGACCCTGGGTATTAGAGCCTAGCTTAGCTTCTGTGAGATTACGAGTCTCCTCACATCTACACACCTGACGATACAGAACTCCCCTTCCCAATAACACTGGACCTCCAGTGTCCACTATCAAGAGTCCACTGTATCCTCTAACTCAGTACAACTAACCTTAATTAAACTAGTTCGGCAGATGGCGGAAATTCAACGCCCAGAATTATTTACAACTACAGAGATTATTTACAAATAAAGAGATAACCTAACTAACGGAGTGAGAACCCTGGAAGACCTTGAAAAAGTCTTGAGGTTGGGGAGACTCGAACCGGGATTCTGCTCGCCATCTTATGTGGGAAATGAGTCAAAAAGTAGAGTAGCCGGTGTATTTCTACACTGGACCATGGGTCTCCTTATCTCATAGGAGAGTTTTTAACTCATACTTATTGACCCTGGGTATTAGAGCCTAGCTTAGCTTCTGTGAGATTACGAGTCTCCTCACATCTACACACCTGACGATACAGAACTCCCACAGGAGAGAAGAGCGGATGAGAAGAGTTTGGCTAATCCTTTACCATTCTTTAGAGGATCCTTAATAAATATGCATTGTTACTCCTTGATGGAAAATGCAAAACTTTTAAAATTTCACAATCAGATATGAATATCCAAATTGAAATTATTGGAAAATATCCAATTGGAATTGTGATGGCGCACTAATAATTTATAGAACACTTGAGAGTTCAATGGTCTCACGTATTTGACTTTAACACACAAAAAGTAACTGAAAACTTGAGTTGAATATGCTGCTGTAATGCAGCTGCAATATTTATAGAAAACAGAACCAATGATGTCAATTAACTGAAGAATAAATAAGAATAATAAATCCTATGTAGATTGCTTGGCTTCGCGTCGTGACGCATCCTGGAGAAGCGACGTATCCACTTCATCAGCTGGTAATTGAATGTAGCGAATCACTGATCCACGAATAAAGCAGTTCTTTACAGACATCTACAAAACAATAAACACATGGATGTCAATGAAATGTTTTGACTGAATTAATTCAAACTTACAATGTGTGGATGCTTCTCAGGATCAGTGACACTGATATCGATTAATTTTATGTTGAGATACTGATCCACGGAATGAAGTGTCCCACAAATCCTGTCAAGGGTGACAAACAAAACAACTTTAATAATGTGAATCACAGTCGTGTATGTATTATCATAATGTCATTTGACAGTCAGTAATTTTTGATTTTACAAGAATAAATTAATCAAAACTTACGCCAAATCATTCTTAAGTTCCACAACAACTTCCTTGTTGATGAGCGACTTGAAAAATGAATAAAACAGCTAAAGGAACAAAAGAAATCGTTATTAGTGATAAAATAAATATAAACAACATTAATAAACTGGGATTTCAAAAAAATTAATTAATTTAACACTGATTAGAATTTGACGTACCATTGTCTTGAGGAATCGAGAGTATCACATAGACCTTCCAAATTAGACACTGACAAAGCCTCCTTCAAGCTCCGTCTTCGTTTGATTTATGGATGAACAAATTAACAGTGATATGATAATGAATCAGGTTAAAAAAGAATATTTGTAACAAAGCTCGGCGTTTGAATTTGGGCTCTGCTCAGACTCGTGCTCTTAAAAGAATTAATTTTAGGTTCTGCTCGGGCTCAAGAGCTTATAAAAATTTTCCTTTGAGCTCTACTCGGGCTGCTTTGAAAATTTTCCTTGGGCTCCTTTGAACTTATAGTCTTTTGGGCTCTGCTTGAAATCTCTAGAAAATTGTCTCTTAGACTCTTTTTAAAATGATCACCAGACACTTGGGATTAATTTGGAAGTGTTTCCTAAGATTATTCAGCCTCTACTCGTTCTAGTGTTCTTTTGAAAATATTCCCTTTGAGCTGTGTTCCCGCTCGGGTTATTGTCAAAATACTCCCTTACGCCCGTTTTATGCTTAATGTCATTCGTCCTTCATTCGAATGAAACGCAGTATGATTAATGAATTTTGCGACAAATTTTGCAATCTAATTTACCTTGACAATTAAGATTTTTGCAAAATTTGTTGCAAAATTCATCAATCATTCTGCATTTCATTCGAATGAAGAACGAATGACATTAAGTATAAAACGGGCGTTAGGCTTTGGTCGATATCTTTTCAAAATATACCCTTGGACTCTGCTTGGATTCTTTCAAACATTTTTGTCCAGTACTGCTCGTGCTCTTTTACAAAAATTGTTTTTTTTTAGTCTACCTAAGATTGGCCATATGACCGTTTAGCCTCACGTCCCTTTTGTAGTGAAATATTGGCTGAAGTAAAGCAGCGGGTCTTGACGCCTACCGCCCAGGAAAAATCCCATACCTACGGCCCATGCGTACCGCCTAGCAAAAAATTCCATGCCTACCGCCTATGCCTACCGACCAGCAAAAAATCCCATGCCTACCGCCCAGCAAAAAATCCCATGCCTACCGCCCAGCAAAAAATCCCATGCCTACCGCCCAGCAAAAAATCCCATGCCTACCGCTCAGCAAAAAATCCCATGCCTGAAAATCATAAAAACCTAACCTAAAAATCCTAAAATAGCGGTTATCAAATGCTACATCCAGATGTTACATTCCAATGCTACATCCCAGTGTAACGTGCAGTGTTAATAAATAAAATAATTGATCAGTATATGGAAAATGATTCAAAAAGTAGAGTATCCAGTGCATTTCTACACTGGACCATGGTTCTCCTTATTTTACAGGAGAGTTTATATCTCATACTTATTTACCCTGGGTATTAGAGCCTCGCTTGACTACTGTCAGATTACGAGTCTCCTCACATCTACACACATGGACGAAACAGAACTCCCACAAAACCCCCCTTCCCAATAACACTGGACTTCCCCACTATCAAGAGTCCATTGTATTCTCTAACTCTCAGTACAACTAACCTTAATTAAACAAATGCGGCATTCCCAGGATTATTTATAAATTATTATTATTTAGAGATAAACTAACTAATGGAGTGAGAATCCTGGAAGACCTCGAAAAATTCTTGGGGTTGGCGAGATTCGAACCGGGACTCTGCTCGCCATCTTATGTGGGAAATGAATCAAAAAGTAGAGTAGCCAATATATTTCTACACTAGACTAGTGTTCCGCATGGCTCTGGCTCAATGGCTCTGGCTCTGGCTCTGGCTCGAGCTGGCTCACAAAATTTTCTGAGCCAGAGCCAGTGCATGGCTCTGGCTCATATAGTAATTTTGAGCCAGAGTCATGGCTCATGAGCCAGCTCAACGAAACTTGTGAGCCATGGCTCAATGGCTCAACTTTTCCCCTAAATTCTTCCACTTTTTCCCTAAATTTTCATTTTTTTTCTTCCAAATCATTACCTTTTTTTTAATTTTCGAAATTTTTAGTTAATGAAAGTCAATTTGCCTTTAGCCAGTGCATAATTATGATTTGTATTGGCTTATTCTCACTAGGTCATTCTCACTTTTAGCAAAATGTGCATATTAATGAGAAAAAAACATTTTTTATATTGAGCCATTAGCCATGGCTCAATGACCCATGGCTCTGGGTCATGAGTCAGCTCAACAAAAGTGCGGAGCCAGAGCCATGGCTCATGAGCTGGCTCACCGCTCGGGTGAGCCATGAGCCATGGCTCATTGAGCCAGTGGCTCTGGCTCACGCCAAAAGCTGAGCCATGCGCAACACTACACTAGACCATGGTTCTCCTTATTTTACAGGAGAGTTTATATCTCATACTTATTTACCCTGGGTATTAGAGCCTCGCTTGGCTACTGTGAGATTACGAGTCTTCTCACATCTACACACTTGGACGAAACAGAACTCCCACAAGTATTTTGTTATCGCGCGAAAGAAATGGCGGCGCGCTTCGCGCGCCTCCGATAGGTGTTGAACGAGTCTTAAACTCGTTGAAACGCCGCGGGGAAATATGGTCTGAATACCTGAACGCGTTATCCGTTACAAGTATACAATCACGTTCAACTAACTCGATCACGGTTGTGCATGTTACCGATCCGTGTTTGCATGAATACGTCTAGGAGAGATTTAGGCTGCGGTTACCAAAGCTTTATATAACTTAAGCAGGGATGTAGCATTGAGATTTTACATTGGGGTGTAACGCGGTAGGCATGAATTTTTGCATAGGATTTTTTGCTGTGCGGTGGGCATTGGCGGTAGGCATGGGATTTTTTTGCAAGGCGGTAGGCATGGGCGGTAGGCATGGTATTTTTTTGCTGGGCGGTAGGCGCCAACACCCTCTGCCTTACTCCAACCGAAATATTCACAAAAGAACCAGAGTGAGAAAGATTCCAGCGTCCATACCGCCGAGCTTTGATTTATAAGTAAAGAATTATTATTATTATTGAATCACTTACAAATTGTAAGTTACAATTTTCTTTTCAAACAATGCATGGTACTAAAAACCAACATCACCACCCTCACCTACCCTTACGGTTAAGGCATCAGAAGCAAACGCACCCGCACAACTAATCACATCCTAACTTTGAATTCGAATTAGTGCTCTCCATGACTCCCAGTTTGGACTGAGTCGGAGTCACTGGCTTTGGTAACCACCACTCCACAGTGGTTCCTTTTGTAACAGAAAGACCTTAGCAACCAGCAAAAAACTTGTATTTTTGTGAAATAAATTATAAATAATTTAGGTCGGCATTGTCTCTCCGCTAAGTAAATTCACCGGAAACCGAATCAATTAGGATAAACATTACCTAAAGAAAAACAGTTGGATGAAATACTTTTTCGTTAATTATTATTTCACCTAGACTCCTTATCAGTTTTAATTTTTTTTATTGATTTTGTTTAAGCATAATACTAAATAAATACAATAAGAAAATCAGAAAAAAATTAGGATAATGAAGTGAATTATTGAAGGGAACTGAAATCTATAGTGTAGTAAAATCAGTACTCAAAAGTATCAAATTTTAATAAATCCTTCTTCTTATTATTTTATTATAATTATTTAATTTAAAATTACTCAAGGAATATGCTCAAGTTAACAATCATTCTGTTGTTTACAATAAGCCGTTCTCCGTCACCACAAATATGAGTAACTGCAAGTCATTTGAATTCAAACAAAAACTTGAAGGATAAAACAATCGGTACAACCATCGCTAATTTTTTGCTTCAAAACATTTAATTAACACTACGACAAAAGTATAAATTGTAATATAAAACAGTTGTAGATCAGGCAAACACTACTTTTCATTCTTCTGGAGGTCCGAAATGTTGTTGTCCCCAGTCCCACTAGGGTTCATTTTCATCAGGATCTAATCCGTCACCCAACTCCATCCCGTGATGAATGTCGTATGACAAATTCTCTTTAGAACTTCTAGACGACACAGGATTCGCTCAAATCTCTGATTTATTAGATCCCAGCGACTAGACTGATTATGGTTTAAAACATCCCCTTCCAAATACTCATCAATCCAACGAATAAACATTTACAATCGCCGTCTCAAGGACTCCTTCATTTTTCTCAAGAATTCCATTCTAATAAAACCAACAGAAAATCGTATTCAGTTAAATGTTTGCAAAATTTGGTGTTAATTACGTTTGAAACGTAGAATAAGTGGCATGGCATAAAATATTACGGGTTTAAACTTTTATCTGTAGAATTTGAAATGATACAACTCAAAATCTAGTGCGAATTTTTTTGGATGTGGGATTCAGTTTACTTTATATGCAAAAGCGATGCTTTTAATTATTTATTCTCTTATTATTTAAACTTATTATTCTCAAATATTTCACTGAATTCGCATACTTATTCTGAGCATAAATATAACTACCGTTATAGTGATAAAAAATTTACAAACTTAATTAACTCGATTAAAAGCGCGAAATCTTTAATTGTCGTGTTGAATTTGCCCTCGGTGTGCAAGGTGGTGTCTCACCCTTTCAAATCTTCATGATTCGATAAATCAGCGTCCATTTTCTTCTTTACCGTGCTCAATTTTGGAATTTTTTGGGCTGGTTCTACTCTATCCTCCAACTCTAAAACATCTGGGCTGCACATGAACAACAAATGATTGAGGAATGGTGCTATGTGCACTTTTTGTTTCTGCATTAAGTTTGATGACAACAATGGGTCCTGTCCTGACAACAATGACAGCCTGTCCGTCGCCCGATTAAATGTCTTCCATTGCAACACTGCGATTGTATAGTTTTGAGTAAAAGAGTTGATCATATTTGTACAATTTGTTCTTGGACTCCCCACCATCAAAAAAACCTAAAGTCAATGGACTAAAAAAATTTAACATTATTTCATTACTTTATTCAAAGATACCAACATACCTGTTGGTCATGATCTCCTTCCCATGCATCAAAATTTTGTGAAGGCATATGGTACCAAGGATATAGACTGACGAAAAGCTCAGTAGCTTCATCGCTCAATTTCCCAAACGCATCCACATTTAGCGACACTTGACAGTTAATGTAGAAAAGAATATCACTGAATTTTTGAACCAGTTGTTGGTTGATTCCCAAGATGTTAGAAAATTTGTTCACATTCGCAAACGCACGTCTCGCTGTGTTTCCGTCATTTGAAGTTCCAGCACCACCTACTTTAGGTATGTTCACTAGCAATCCCAACTCATTATACATTATGTCTTGTACCAGCTTCTCCTTCGCAGCTACCACTGCCTTAGCTTCATTTGACCTCGCAGTCCTGTTACACAAAATTAAAGTAAGTTGTTTTAGATCTTCCTTCACAATCTTATTTTCAAATATTATGGCATTTTCATTGGCACCATTTAGTCTTTAGTGTATAGCATATTCAGTTTACCACTGTTTAGTTTTCTTGTAATATTTCAACAAAAAAAATAATAGTTTATATTTCATCTTATTTTGAAGGTTATTAGTGGTGTACATTTAGCTAATATGTTATCTTATTATCAGTAATTTTTTTGAGTTATGTTAAATAGTATTGTGGCGCAGCCAGAAATCTAGCACTTTCCTATTACTCGGGAATTATGAATTTAAGAATGGTTTATGATAGAGCTTAAGGTTATCAAGAATTCACCTGTGCCTGTTCATTTCTCCGTAAGGATGTATGAATGGACTCAGGCGAATTCAGTGGAAATAGGAAATGGGCACTCCTTTTGTGGTGGGAAGCGATACCATCAATAGGAGTAAAGCCTTCACCTCCGGAGAAGGGGGGAGGAGTTTTATTGATGTTTTATCTCTCAGTCAAGGAGGATGGTTATAAGGCGCTAGCTTGGTAGGGAATTAAGCACCATGCAATGCACAGCTATTCACCAAAAAATAGAGCAAATAGCTAACTAAGTTAAATAATTAGAGAATTAGCAAGTAATGAAATAAGCAAATAAATCAGTTGTCTATCTGACAATGGAAGCTAGTCACTACAGTAACAAAAATCTTAGTTACAGACCAGGCCCTACAGTAAAGTAACATCAACTCCTTCAGTCAGGTATAGTCTTGGTGAGACATGAGCCAAGAACCAAGAGTACAAGTGACGGGCTCGTCCCGAAGATAGAAGAGGCTCCTAAAGTTAGGCACTAGTGTACAAGTCTGTAAGTAGGTATCCCGCCCCGTAGGAGCGATAGAGTCAGGCAAAACCGCCCTGTAGGTAGGTGAGAACCAAGCCCCGGTAACACTAGTTCCTATAGTAGCATTTAGGAGTAGGAACCATTAGACAATAACAGAGTTGGATTACTCTGCCCAGACCAAACTCAACCCAATCCCATTCACTTCACTCCAGGTTCATATTACTTCAGTAGAGTATAGACAACGCTTTAGTTAGAAAAGACGAAGAGTCTCTAGAGAAGATAACCCAAGTCTCTAGGAGTCCAACCCTAAAGAGCCATTCCCATTCCCGTTCTATAGGAACAACTCAATACTGTAGGTACTCCTTGTGTATCCAAGTTCAACTCACCATCACCCACTATCTCATTCATCCGACCCAATTATTACCCTTTTTGTTTCCCTAAATTATTCAGCAAATCAATGCAGCGGTCCGCCGCACCACAATATTTTGTAATCAGGTTGTTATTATTTGCAGTATTTCTATTTTTGTTCATTCAATTCGATCTAATTATATTCATCCAAATAGAAATATATGCGAAATTAATAATTATTATAGCTTTCTTGCACACTACTATGGTTATGATTTCATTTTTTAACTAAATTGAATTAAACCGTACTTTTGATCCTGGATCTCAGATTAGTTAACTAAAACCTTTCTTAAATAAAATAACTTTATGTGAAAAGTTACCGTTTTATGTATTATTTGTATTGTTTTGATATTTCGTCAACGTTTAGATATTTTTGAATTTATAAATGGCGAAAGCATAAAAATGTATACCACATGTTATCATGATTGTATTCCGAGGTGATATGAAATATGAAGTAAGCATTTGAAAAATTTGATATATGCATGCAGGGGACTCGCTCCAAACTTCCAAACATTGTTTTTAATTGCAAATGCTTCCGTTCTTCTATTCTTGAGATTATTGAACATTTTCGGTGTAGCTTTGCACATCCCACAAGTCATCATACAAGGTGTATCCGTGAAGGTTAACATGTTGCTATCAATCACAGTAAGATGCAGCTGATATAGAATTGTCAGGCTATAATAGGATATGATATAGTTACGAATACATATACCATAAAAAATCACTCACGTTTTATTGTCAACTTTTAGCAAAAGTGGCTTCAACTCATTAATTTGTGACTCCACAGTATTCCTCTCCGTTTTAGCAAGTTGTGATGACTCCTTTGCGAACTGCAACTTTAGTGGTCTCACATACCTTGTGGATTGAAGAGCTGGATTCCCACAGTGTTGTGTTGTGACAGAGAACGAGTGGTGTTAGTTTCACTGCAAACAAATTTGTATCTTCCATTGGCCCTGCGGTACTGTTCTGTTTGTAGTTTGCTAGTCTACTACTTCCATCCTTTCCCCAGCTAAGAATTAGTGTTGTTTCAACATTTTGGCTTTTGAGGTTAGCAGAAATGAATTTCTCCCCATATTCCACAATAGGCCTAGCCGTATGTTCAAGCAAATCCACAAGTGGAACTATTAATATGAAAAACAATTCAATTAAGTAATCTGTCGTTTTAATTATTCTTTATCATTCATAAATGGTCCATGTTACAATTATGATTTTCACTACGCTTCAAAAATTAAATTAACAACAATGTTGCATTTTTTATTTAGCATTTGGACTTTTATTGGGAGTACCTGAAGCAGACGTATCATCAACCGCAAGCGAGGTAGAAATTGGTTGACAGTTCCGTTTAGCAAGGTACAGCTTTGTATATGACAGGAACACATTTTCGCCTGTCTTTGCAATCTGATCTTATGGTGTTGTAGATCCTCTTCAAAAGTGATAATCAAGAACGAACCCCAAAGCTTTGTGAGCAGAGAACTTCTTCAATCTAGAACCTTTCGTTCCCATGTTCATATGAGATTCCATTTTCTCAGCTGTTGTCGGCATACGGAAAAACTCCTCGATTAATTTAGCAATACTTCTGTTGCCTCGGCTCTGAAGAGTCTTAGCAGCTGCTTGCAGAAGTGGTTCAGTATCTTGCGTCTGCGTTTTAGAAATTTTGTTCATCTCAGCCATCTGAGCCATTGGACCTAAACAAGGAAGTTATTGTGACGTAAATGCTACTGAAAGTGATGATTACCTTTTTCGGTGAATGGTAGTGGTTTTCGATGTGGAACAGATTGGTTCGATAGATGCATAGAAACTAGAAGCTGAAGGAATACAATGAAGTGTAACAATATTAAATAATGATATGTAATAAAAGTAGTTTACGTTTGTATCAAAATAGTTGTCTTTAAGGAGTTGTTCAGCAAGAACAAGGGGAAACAAGGGGTTCGACCTTGACCTATGACCTCAAGGGATCATAACAGAAAATAATTTCACAGAGAAAACTAACTCAGTTTAACATGCTGAACAACTTTTGTATGGGTCATTTTATTGATTAATAGAGACCAGAGGTATGACCTTGACCTATGACCTCAACATGTCATCACGGAAAAAAATTTTTCTGGAGAAAGTTACTTAGTTTAACATGCTGAACAGCTTTTGTATGTGTCATTTTATTGATTAATAGAGACCAGAGGTTTGACCTTGACCTATGACCTCAACACGTCATCACGGAAAAAAATTTTCCTGGAGAAAGTTACTTAGTTTAACATGCTGAACAACTTCTGTATGGGTCATTTCATCGCTTACGGGAGTCCCCCGGGGTCTGACCTTGCCCTCTGACCTCAAGGGGTCATCACAGAAAAAATTGTCACAGGGAAAAGTTACTCAGTTTAATAAGTTTAACAACTTTTGTAAGGGTCATATTATCGGTCATATAGTGCATGAAAAAATTTTGTGTACTTTGAAAATTTTTTTGTACATAACCTTTCGAGATGGGGAATACAACGTTAAAAAACTTAGAAAATTTTCGTGGCCACCGTATCGCCGAATCCAACCTCTACCTTGTCCAATTCCTCCACACATTTCCCTCATTTTTGCCTAGATTCATCCACCCTCCCCTACCTTATCCAATTCACCCAGACATTTCTTCAGCTTTTGCCCAGTTTCACCCAACTTCCCCTACCTTGTTCAATTTCCATAACCATTTACTCCGCTTTTGCCCAGGTTCACCCTTCCCCCTACCTTCTGCAAACCCTCCAGACATTTAGTCTACTTTTGCCGAGTTTAGCACATCTTCCCCTGATCTCCTAAATTCCTTCCACACATTTCCCTACTTTTATCAAGTTTTGCTAACCCTTCCCCTACCTTCTCCAATCCATGCAGAAATTTTTACATTTTTACCCACTTTTAACTATCCTGCACAGACTTTCTTCATTATCTTCTAACATTTCGCAACTTTTACCCCGTTTCGCCCACTCTTCCCTAACCTTCCAGACATTTTTTTAATTTTTGAATAGTTTCGACCAGTCTCAACCTTTTTTTTTTCACTTACCCAGTTTTACCCATCCTTCGTTGACGTTATCTAATCCTTCCAGACACTTTTCCTGCTTTTGCACAATATCGCCCACCATCCCCTTAACTTCATTGACATTAATTTCATTTTGGCCCAGTTTCGCCCACGTTTGACCAGCCTCACACGAATGTCTCCAATTCCTCGATACGTTTCCCCAAATTTTGCCAAGTTTCGTTCACCCTCCCTCTGCATCCTCTTACCTTTGGAGAAGGTAAAATTTATTGTCATTACAATGAAATGTTACAATCAATAACGGCTGCCCTAATGGATAGGCCGATCCACCATTCGTACCAACAGACGAAATAGTGGTCTGTATTCATCAGCGACACTAGTCTTGAAGTAAAACACCGTCCAATGACTGCATCAGTCCGGCTGAGTTATACAATTCTGGACATATTCCTCTATAACTCTTATTAACTTACACTTACACTAACTAACTAGTGTTTGTTAGTTATTTATTGTTAGTTAGTTATTTAGTGTTAGTTAGTTAGTGTTAGTGTTAGTTAGTTAGTTAGGGTTGTTACTTATTTAGGTTGTTAGTGTTAGTTTTTTAGTTTTAGTGTTAGTCAGTTAATGTTACAGAGGAATATGTGCCGGATAAGTGTAACTAAGCCTCTCAGTCCAATGTATCAGCCAATTGAACTAGTGTAACATTTTTTTGTTACATTATTAGGTAATGATTTGTTACATTAACTGATAGCAATTAACTTAAAACATTGGGCTAATACAATCAGCTGATGTTGATTTAATAATATATTCTTACCCAAATAACTTCAACAATGATGGTGTTGTTGTCGATATTATTTATGTCGATGATCCTTACAATGATGATTATCCTTTCGATCAATCTTCCTCTGATCCTGTCGATAACGGAGATGGCCTAGATTTTGTATTTTTATGGTGAAGTTGGATTATGTGTAAAACATTCAAAGGTCGTTGACCCTTGTGTGCTTTAATCTTACCTCAACTCATTGAATTAATTTCAAGGAAAAGGGTGGAAATATTGCCGATATATACTACATAAACAAAAAAATAGTAAAATAAATAATAAATAATCATCGAAATAAGGGAATTATGAAAAAAGTTGAGGGCAAGGTGAAGGAGACAATCGGTTTGAACTTACGACGTAAAAAAATTTAATGTATAGCAAGAATTTTTTCAAGTGTTTAGCTACAAAAACTTGTTAATATTTGCATTGAATTATCGCGGTTTTTTTTTGTTTTGTTTTTTCAAGGTGAATTGATTCCGGCTTTCTCAATTTGGTGCCGTAGTGCACTCTGACTTTATAAACTTCGGTAGTTGACTCGGAGTCATGATTCTAATTCCTTGATTTCTTGAGAGTCGACTGAGTAAGTCTTGACTCTAACCCCGGAGTTACGCAATATAAAATATTGAAAATAGCGTATAATGTAAAATGCAAATTAAAAAAAATTATTTTCACTAATGAAAGTACAGTGGACCTCGCCTATGACGAACTTTAGGGACCACGAAATTTGGTTCATAACACCCGATGTTTATTATAGCCGAATAATGAACAAATATAAAATTTAAAGTTATGTTCATGACATCCGATGTTTTGACTTTTCTTAGTTCAATTATTTTCTTTTTCTAGAAACTGCAGCCTCACAATCCAAATAAACCAAGAACTTACTTAAACAGAAAAAATGTAGATAAAACTGTGGAATATCTTCAGAATTCTGCAATGATTTACTCACGATTTATAGATGCTGTAACAGTGGATAAAGAATAGTAGATAATTAAAATTTGATAAGTCTTATTTTGTCCACTGCACCACGGAATAATAGCAAAAACGTTGGTGCGGTGATTCAAAACTTCAATTCTTCATTCATTCACAACGCATTTTATTAAATTGGCATAACTTTTTCAACATAATAGGGTCTGGTTCATCTCTCACGATGGTGAAATGAAGGGGTAGACCGCAAGATATGGTTCATTACACCCGAGTGTTCATTTTAACCGAGGGTTTTAATATTAATTTCGCTATCTCTAGGCAGGGACCGGCGGTTCAGGTTCATTATAACTGTGGTTCCATTACACCCGGTGTCATAATAGGCGAGGTCCACTAGCCAGAAAATATAAAATAAGTCTGATATGTTCATCCCTGCATGTCGAATAAGAGTGATTGATGACTCCCAGAATCATGATTGACTCAAAGGCGTAAAGGATTCAGAGTTATCATATTGTTACGATTTAGCTTGTTGGGTTGACCTTTCTGGTTCCATAACCAGGTCAAATCAATAACACAATGAACCGAAATGAAAATCCAATTGTTCTTAGAGCTACCTTGGTATAAGAACAAATAAACAAAAACAAAAAAAAATTTTGCTTTAGATGAAATAAAGCACTTTCACACAGAGATATAACAAATTCCCAACAACTCGGAATCCAAAAATCCCACAACTCGGGTACTAGGGTAAATTATATTAGTTAAATAAAGTTACCGCGCCATAATATTCAACGTGAATATTAAAATAAAATGAAATTTTAAGAAAAGTCAAATTAAGTACCAGATAACTTGAAATGGACCGAATAATCCGTAAATGAATCTTTAAAAAAAAACTTATAAAATAAAAATTGTACCAAAGAGTTACTTGAAAAAATCTAATGAACAAAAAAATGCGCTTACAAAATCAATGAATAACCTCAAGCAAGCGACATGACATAATTAATTAAAAAAAGTAACCACAACATACATGGATAAGCAATAGGACCATCTCTGAGGGCAATTGGGTGATTGGTTTCTGTATAAAGTAGTATTTCGCAGATTTATTTTTTGAATTTGAATCTATGGCGCCATCACTTCATCACCGCTTTGTTAGTGTCTCAACGTGCCTTACCAAAATGATGGTTAGTGATAAACCACGGAGCGGTAACAAAACAAAATTCAATATTTTGAAAAGTCATTCTCATTTTCAAACATCAAATTGAAATCATCAATCATCACGATTCAATTAATCTTATAATAATTTCTTTCTAATTCTAACTAATTTTGGATTAATCGAATTAAAACTATAAAAAACAATTAGCAAAATGGAGTTAATGTCTGAGTATTCGGATTTTGTAGGACCTATCAAACACAATTTCTCACCGTATACAGACAATGGAGGGTAAGCAAATTCAAAATCACTATCAGCCGTTGCCTTTTATCAATTAGCTAATCAATGGAGTTGTTAATGAATTTAAATATTAGATACATATTATGTATCCGAGCACCGAGCTTGGTTACTAAATTTATTTTTTGTCATTTTTAGGAGTATTGTTGCAATTGGTGGTCCAGGATTCGCTGTGATTGGCTCAGACACTCGTCTTACTAGTGGCTTCTCCATCTACACTCGTGACCAATCTAAACTAAGCGTTTTGGGGAAAGGTACAATTCTCGGTTGCTCTGGCTGTTGGTGCGATGTTCTCACACTCACCAGACTCATCGACGCTCGCATCAAGGTGAGTAGCATGGATTATAAGAATTAAATTGTTTTATTTGTCAAAAATAAGGATGAATAGGCATGTATTTTTAGTCATCAGGACAAAAGATACATGATCTGAAACCAAATTTGAAATCTTATGTGATTAATTTTCAAATTGAACCATCTACTTGGTAATACACAATTCTAGTAAATTGATAATTTTGTTTTGGTTACAGTTATACAAGCACGAGCATCAGAAGGAAATGTCAACGGTGGCAATTGCTCAAATGCTAGTGACGATGTTGTATAATAAGCGATTCTTTCCTTACTATGTCTCAAACGTATTGGCAGGACTTGATGCTAATGACCACGGCGTTGTTTACAGCTATGACCCAGTAGGTCACATGGATAAGAACACCTTCCATGCTGGTGGTTCTTCTGGTCCACTTCTCCAGCCCCTTTTGGATAACCAAGTAATGTGTTTCTATCTCAACAAAATTAACAAAATCTAAACCATGAATTTTTAGATTGGCCATTGCAACATGCAACTGAAGCCAACTGAAGCGTTAACGATTCAACGGGCCGTTCGAATTGTAAAAGATGTCTTTACTTCTGCCGCTGAACGTGACATCAAAACTGGAGATGGTGTTATCATCAAAATTATCACTAAAGAAGGGATCCTGGAAGAGCGATTCCCATTGCGAGAAGACTAAAATTAGGTAAGTAAGAAAAAGGATGCAGAAAATTGAAATCACTTCCTTGGCTAAAAGTTTATATTTAAATAAATCAAACTTTTCTGTAACTTCTTAAAAGGAATTAATTATCAAAGTCGCATCAACTTAAAAGCCGAACTTCAATTTTTATTTTTACTTGGATACCTTAGTTGCTCCTACACTCCAACCGATGTCAGTATCTAAAAAAAAATAATCATCATGACACGCAATCACAACGCTTAAGTCTCAGTTTCACAAAGACAAAACTGAAATATTTTGGCGAAATAGACTTTGCAATTGTGACACTTGATGTAATAACCAGTTATTGATAGTGTAAGAGTTTCTATTCTTCATTCGTTCATTCTTAGTGACAAGAATGAATGGATAATTCCGAGAAATGGATATGGGTTTCCGGTGGTGGATCCAACAAAACTCATTATATAAGAACTGTGATTCTCCAGGTTATCGGGAGAAGAAGGGAGTCTAGTAGTCACGCCACGCTCATAAATTAGAGAAGCAATGGTTAGTGGCTTTATGCTTGTAGAATTATGAACTTTTGTTACATTATTGCTAATAAAATACAATAAAAATAGTGCAGTTTACCAAAGGTGGAGTAAATTTATATCAGGATTTCATTCACTGGAACATGTGACTACAGTGTCCGTGACCTCGGGTGACCCAAGGCTGGAGACATTCTGGAGGTAGAAGACACCGGTAAGAAGGGACAAGGGACAAGTGCTAAAGAAACGAAGGAACAGAGGAAGATGATCAAGAGCTCGGCGGGGTTCCATAAAACCCACGTGGAGCACAGCATTTCATACTGAGCCGGAAACCGGGACAGTGCACCGGAGGACTACAACCCAAAAATGGTACCTATACCAGAGTACAGTAATCGGGGACAGTGCACCGGAGGACGCCAACCAGGAATGGTGAGCCGGAACACACTAAACTAGGACGGTAACCAGGGACAGTACACCAAAGGGCACCAACCGTGAACGGTTGACGATAATCTGGAAGAGTGTACCAGAGGGCTACACCCACCGACGGTTTATTTGAAAAAAGTATTTAACTATCGTTTCTCCGGAAACGGTATATCGGAAGATCGTAATTGGGGACAGTACACCGGAGGAGTACCAATCGGGACGACGGTGACTCGGAACACACCAAACTGGGACAGTTATACCAGAAGACACCAACTGGGGACGGACGGTACTCCAGAACAAACCAAGATGGGACGACACGTCGGAACACATCAACCGAAGACGGCACCATCGGAGACGGTATACTATAAAATGGTATCCGCGGACGGGTCACGGAAGCAGTTGACCGGATGTCGCTAACTCGAGCTCGATAACCGTAAGGGAAATTCACCAGGAGTGAACTGGAATAAACCAATCGGGGACGGTAATCAGGGCATTGCGCCGGAAGCAACCAACCGGGGACAATATTCTGGAAAATGATAATCGATGACGGTGCACCTGAACACATCAACACAAGATGATAGTGCATTCGAGCAAGATGTACCACCGGAAAACGCCAATCGGATATGGTCTACCGGACGACGGCAAGGTAAACGGATGATGATATACCGGAGGACCCCAACCGGAAACGAAGCAATATTTTTTTTAATCGATTCTCTAGGAACAACATGTCAAAAGTTGAGTTTTTTGATAAAGTTTTTTGAACTTAATTCTTAAGACACTTTACAGTAAGTATTGGAGTTTCAGAATTTAAGTTCGAAAAACTTGATTTTCAAAAAAAAAATACATAGCTTTCGACGATTTGATACTAGCGACCTAATTAAAAAAAACTGCCACGTTACTTTACAATGTTCTTTCATAAATCAAACTTGCTTTGTTTCCGATAGAAAAGTTGCACAAAATAAGCTAAACGCAGACTTTCTCACACAAAGAGCACGAGTCAAAAGTAACTTTTCACGCGTTTGCTTATTTGTCCATCACTAGCTTTTTTTTCCTTCTAAAATCTGAAAATCTTTTAAAATATTCGGTTTAATCGTCATGAAATTCGTGAGCAAGATTTAAGAAAAACTCCGTATTATATCCACAACGGAACCTAACTTTTCCTGGTTTGTATTGAATATAGGCAGGGTAAGTGAAGGACGAGAAGCTTAGGTAACCAAGTTGAAAAATTGTCATATACTTTTGAAACTTTTCAACTGAATCCATTCAGTTGTTTTTACTTTCAAAAAATTATATAGTTAGGTTTTGAAAAGAAAAATAACTAAATCATCTTCTTGAGGAGTTCGTTGATCTTATCCTCTCGGTTTCCAAAGTCTCCGCCCTCAACGTAGTGGTTTGTTTTCTTCCTCCACCCTCCAGTCGGTGTGTTCAACTAATCAAAAAATCATAACATAAAAATTTGGAATGATTCAATCATGACGTGGTTTCTGTTCTGAGTCGTCGTTACCTTGAAGGGCCAGAGGAAGTTTGAGGCATACTTGAAATTTTTACCAACAGTGAAAATTTCATGGATAAGATCCTCCATACAAATGAGTCCCTTCTTTCCCAGGCTCTTCTCGATTATCGTATTAGAGATGAGTGGTGTTCTTCGGTGGTCAACTTTTGCAAAACCACGTTTGTAGACCAAGTCCCGTACACTCTTCTGATTCGGGTAGCCCCAGGCAATATGTGGCTCACAGATTCGCAACATATTCACTGTAGCCTAATTAAAAAAAAAGGAATTCTCAATAATACGTTTGAGCAAATTAAGTCCATAATATTGTATTTGATGACGATCGGATGTTTCCTCGGATTATCCAAAAATCTCAATAACTTTACATGTTATGTCTTTAATTTTAAATCCTAGTAGCTTACATTGAACTGCAGCTTCAAGCTACTCTAATTTTCAATCTTGTAAGCGCTACTGCCACTAGGGTAAAAATTCAACACATTCATCGAGCAAACTGTAACCTAATTCATTGACTGAATGAGGTTTCCTCTTGATTGTACTCTGAATGAGTTGTACTTGTACTCATATCAATAATTTCGAAACGTAATGAAATTCATTTACCTTATTTAACTTAACGAAAACTCCGTTGTTGATCTGTTTCAATCGGAAAAGTTGAAGGGATTTTCGTACTTTTGGATGAATTTGGTTGATACTGTAAAAAAAAACGCACAATAGAATTAATTTAATTATTCAATGAATACATTTGACGACTATGTAATTCTTACCCTCGGATCCGAATGACAAAAGCGAGTTTAGGTTCTGCTGGGACATAGAAATTGCCTTGGTTCCTTGCTTGTCTTGACATTCGGATTTCATCACGCTCCTTCTGTCTGTATTCCTTCACATACTCTTCTGCGCGCTTGAAGATTTTTACGCGCTTGTTACGACGGAGACGACGTTCCTAAGGAAATATGTAAACAATCAAATTTATTATTATTATTTTTAGTTCGGAACAAAAATGCATCATCGTCAACAACCAGATGCGAATTAATTATTGTGGATCTGTGACCTGTGTAAAAGAAACAACTTACAGTGGCTGCTCGCTTGAGTTGGATCGCTTTGGAGACTTCATTTTTCTTCCGTCTCTTCAGAATTGACTCTGGTACGGCCGGTAATTTCTTTCCGGAAAGCTTTGGTGTTTTCACACTCGTCTTCTTACTGTATAACAAAACCATTTGATTGAATCCAGTAAGTAATTAGAAACGATGGGTCATAACTTAATTTTAGACTAAACTGGGATTAATTGATTAATATTGGTATTTACTGACCTGTCAGACATGATTCCCCGGTGTATCCTGTTGAACGTACGGATGGACTGAAAGAATAGAGAAGAATCAATTCACAATTTTTAATGAACCAAAATACACATGCTTTAGGAGACTCGTAGTTTACTAATTGTTCTTAGAGGGAGTCACTATGATGAATCACTTTTAGTTTAGTTCGCTTAAATTCTAAGAGTTAGCTCGAAAACCGCTAGGTGTAAGTGTTAAGTGTGAAGCGTATAAAATGGATTTACTAAAGCATACTAACACGTCACAATTTTCTTCAGGTTTGGGCAGCAATTGATATGGCTTCTACCGAAATATAATTTTTATCTCTACAATTTCTACCGGGTGTCTACCTATCATAGATGGGCAAATTATTCGTTTTAAATTTCCGAATTACCAATTAAATTAACAGATTTTCCCAATTACATTTTCAAAATTACTTTAATCGGCTTACAGAATTATAAATTATATAGTAATTCAATTACATTTCAAATTACAAATAAAATTTTCAAAAATATTAGGTTTTGATTTGCCAAAATTGATTAACCTTTATTCCCAACTTCTTGACATGTTCATATGTCAAAGACTTGTAAGTAACAGATGATATTTCAAATATTGAACAGACGTTCTACTGGAGTTGACGCTGGTAAG
This sequence comes from Holacanthella duospinosa, assembly GCA_002738285.1. Lineage (NCBI taxonomy): Eukaryota > Metazoa > Arthropoda > Collembola > Poduromorpha > Neanuridae > Holacanthella > Holacanthella duospinosa. The sequence goes on from NIPM01000493.1 coordinate 37,940, forward strand.
AGAGTCTCAGATTTTATGAAAAAATTTAGTATTGTAACATTCAGTGAAGAGAATAGTTCACTTTCAGTTTCGATAATTATATATACACTTCTATGCTATTCGTTACAAATAACCATTAGTTACAAGCTAGTATTTCACTTTATTAAATACATGATAAATTACTTTATTTTCTATTTCCTCGTTCAAGAATAATTCATTTCGATATTGATTCTATAGTAAATAATACTTGGGTTTTCAGCCATTCACTGAAGAATAAATTATGTTGCATTTGGTGATTTACTTTACTTAATCAAATCTAATTAACTGGATTTTTGAATTTTTGAATTTTCTTAGGCCTACAATAATAGAAAACTCCTGCTTTATAAGCACAAAAATAAGCTTTCTTTGGTTCAAAATATTCATTGGGGGTCAGAGTCGGCTTCCAAATATCAGGGAGTCTGAGCCATGGCTCTTGAGTTGGCTCCCAATTTTCTGGGACCTAGAGCCAGTGGCTCAGGAGCCACTTGGCTCTGACTCGTTCCCAATTGGAAGCCATGGATAACACTATCATGGAGAATTGACTTGCTTAATTAAAAGTGAAAAAATATCACCGCGCCACAATATTTTTAATAAATTTTTGTTTAATTATGCTCGATTATCTCTTGTAATTTAAATTTATTGTTATTAGCAGTAATTTAATTAAGTAAATCATATAATATATTTTTTTTAATCTGCATTATTTTATTTTTCAAATTCTTTTTTTTTTTCAAATATTTGACCATATTTGAATGGGGGTAAAAATTTTTATTTACTCCGATCATGTGGTGGTCTTTTAGCACGTCCAGACGTTGAATTATTTTTGTTTTGAATTTCTGCTCGATTTTAATTCGAATTCGAAAAACAATAAGTTTAATTGTTTTTATTTTTGTATAATTTTATTAATATTTTGTTTCATTTCGTTTGTGGCTTTACTAAGTACCGGAAAGAATTAGTTGGCTCTAGCCAGTCATTCATTATAGTTCATTGGTAATTGATTTAATTACGTACCAACTTGTTATTAGTTATGTTAATGAGCTTGTCAGCTGATAAAATGAGTTCACTAATTGAATATTATTTCATTTCAGTTACTGGGTGGTTAGACGCGAAGCAGCCGGTGTGGTGATCTATTTGTGACGTGTATCGTCACAACGGAATTTTATTTTTTACAACCGAAGGACTCGGATAGAGTGAAAAGGAAATTATGGACACCGAAGTGACAATTTTGCGGAAGAAAATGCCTAAAGGTGCTGCATTAAAAACGGAGCAGGTAATGGATCCAAATATATAACCAATGTTTTTCTTCTTACTCATGTTGTATGCATAACTTGTTCATTTCGTAAAGGCCGTGAATACAGCTCGTCGGACGGGACTCGCTGTCGAGACATCGCAAAAGTTTGGTGCAGCGACAAACAAGCAACATGGGACGACTTTGAATACTACCAAGTACATTAGAGAAATATAATTTCACTGTATAATTATCTTTATTACAATTGTGATTTGTTTTCATAAGGTTGGATCATGAGACTGAGGAGTTGAAGCATCAGAGCCTGGATAAGGACGTCAGCAAGCTCATCATGCAAGGACGGCAGGCTAAAGGATGGTCACAGAAAGAGCTGGCTACTGTAATTTTAATTCTCCTTCGTGTCGTTTAATTGACGCTCCACGAAAATTCATAGTATTCTTCCAACCATATTTAAATATTTAAATTCGAATATTATATTGGATGGTGGATTTTAGTGTTTCCCAATTGTATTAATTCACGATTCGGTCATCTACTCGTAGGCGACTGAATCGGCATTGATCTAAAACTCGAATCGGTGGTTTGGCTAATGCAGTGAATGATTCAAAAAAAAAAAAAATTTTTTTTTATTGTGATTAAACTTTTATTTAAAAATTTCCTTAAGATCCGTTAAAGTCAATTAACAAAAGCTTTTTGAATACAAAAACTGGGCAATGCTTAAGTCAATGCATCTCTGTGGCTGGCTCGTATCGAACCCATCGAGGGATGCGAGTTCTATTCGCATCGAGATCGAGGAAATACTAGTTTAATATGAAATTTTTGGTGCATCAAATACACTGTGTTCCAACAAAAACATACTGAGCCTAAACTCGAAGCTTGGTGATTGTATCAGTGATAAGAATTCGGCAAGTAGATTAACAGATGTTGATTAGGAGTGTCATCTTTACCAAGGGTTGAATTTAGGCTGAGTATGTTTTTGTTGGAACACATTGTGTAGGACACACTCGGTATTACTGACGTCACTGGAATTAGTTACATCGACAAGCATCCTTGGATGGGGGGGGGGAGGAGGATGTGTAGAGGAAGAGATGATTTGGAATCTATATAAATTTTAGTTTCAGCTAGTGTTCGGAGTGCAAATTGGCAAAATATAGGGTAAAATTAGCAAAATTGGCATTGAAGTGAACATGACAAAATTGGCAAAATAAAAATAAAAATTTAAGGATGGGCAATAATAGTGCAGTGCAAGTGCAATAAACTATCCTTGTTACTAAAATAAATAGAAAGACCATTGAAATTTCTGGAAATCAGACAGATAATGTAGTCCGACCTTTGCAAAGTATCTGTGAACCAAAACTTTTGAATTTTCTAAGGAATTGTGCCTTTTCCAAAATGTGGCAAGTTTATTTTGCCACTGTAAATTTTGCCGATTTTGCCACAAAAAAAAATTTTTTTTTGCCAATGATATTTCCGAAAATATGTAGACAATAATAATTGTACTTTTATAATGTAAACAAGGCATTGATAATTGAAGCAGATCAATAAGTTAGTAGTCTGAAATCTCATTAATGGTTTATTTTTTCAGCGAATCAACGAAAAGCCTCAAGTAATCACGGATTACGAAGCTGGTCGAGGGATTCCAAATCAACTGGTTCTTGGGAAAATTGAACGAGCTATTGGTACGTTCAAAACTAAAACTAATTCATTGTTTTAAGAATAAAAAATCCTTTCATTTGTAGAAATGAAACTACGCGGGAAGGACAAAGGAAAGGCTCTCCTTCCACCGCCTGGGAAAAAGTAAATGCCAAGTGACGAAGTCCCCCCTCATCCGCCACTTGGTTATAATTCTTCAGAGGGTAAACATCTAAGCAGTAACTAGAACTAATCAATCATCAATCCTTCAGTTTCTAAAATCCAACAAAACGTTGGTCTGGAGGAGGATTCATTTGCTTTTGACCTTTTCTACAAGTACCTATGTTCATGCCAAGGTCTATGGAGTATTCAAAGGCCAAATAAACAATATATTATTATGCATTAATATGTTAAACATCTTATTTAACTTCATTCGACAATATAGTCACCAAGCTGAATTAATGAGACCCTCAAGAGCCTACTTTTACTCAATCCTCAAGTACCCAATGGAATTGAAAACATTGTTATGTAGTGTTATAAATAGAAAGGTTTAGAAACAAATAAAAGGTAAGTGAACCAAAAAAAATATTTTTTTTTTGTTAAGTTTTGTTAGGCCGTCTATAAAGACCTGGCCCCACATTTTCCAAGCTAAGATCGGCCTAACTTAAAGTTAAGTGATGAGTTAGAAATTCCCACATTTTCGAAACCAAACTTATCTGCTTAGGATATCCCACATTTTCGAAGAATTTAAGATAGCCTAAACCACAAAAATCGGTCCTAACTTTATTCTTGCGGTTTTCATGTCTAAAAATATTATCATCTGCTGACTTATTTACTAGTCGAGGATTTTAAAAGTTTAAAATAATTTCCGTTTGACCTTTTTGAAATTAACAACTTCAGCTTACTTACTTTTGGAACTACTACTAGTTACTAATTAAATTATGGCCGCCCAATGGGTCATATTGGCGGAACAATACGGGAGACATGGAGTAAAGCGTGAGCGATATTTCGCAGAACGGAAGAGTGTGTTGGAAATATACGATGACGTAGCACTCATCCGGAAGTTTCGATTTCCGAAAGCAAGTATTCTGACCTTAATTGAAATTTGTCAACCGTACCTCCGTAGAAATACAAAACGCAGTCAGGCAATTTCTGTAGCGACTCAAGTTTTAACTGCACTAAGGTAAATATTAATTAGTGAAGCTCAAATAATAAATCCGTATTATTTGGTTCCAATTGAAAACAACAATGATTTACCAGTATTTGCCTCGTTTGTGTACTCAGGTTTTTTGCCAAAGGAGCATTTCAAGAAGACGCAGGAGACATTTTAGGAGTATCGCAGCCAGCAGTAAGCCAAATTGTGAATAGTGTCACAAATATTCTTGTCACTAGACTGGCTGACCACATTAAATTTCCTACCTCAGAAGATGAAATTCAAAAAACTAAACTAGAATTTTCAACCTTAGCTGGATTTCCCAATGTAATAGGTGCAATCGACGGTACTCATATAGGATTACTGTCTCCTGGTGGGCACGATGAACCACTTTACGTTTGCAGAAAGGGAGGCCATTCAATCAATGTCCAAGTAACATGTGACCGAAACATGTTCATCACTTCAATTGTGTCAAAATACCCAGGATCAACGCACGATGCGTTTGTGTGGCGGAATTGCTCTCTTCGTGAAAATTTTGTTGCACATCCGCCGAATGGATACTTGTTAGGTAAATTATTCATTTAATTTCGATTTAATTTTTACTTTTGTCATGAGATCAGACTGGATGGTATAGGTCGAATTATCAAATTATCAGATGCAGTTGTAGATGTAACCAATGCGTCACGCAAGATTAAGCTAGTATTATATGACTCATTCTCCTACGTAACTCTGTAATTTGTGAATTTTAAATCTAAACTAGGAGACTCAGGCTACGGGATTGAACCTTGGTTGATAACGGCCCTGGAACAACCTCGGACACACCAAGAAGAAATATTTAACAATAGTTTGAAGAAAACAAGATTTATAGTAGGGTAGTTCCTCACGAAAAGTGAGTGTTTTTGTATTAACATCAAAACCACTCTCAGACTCTCATCTCCATATAAGAGACAATCGTCACCAATACTCTAGAGAGAGAAAAACAAAACCTGTACCTCTATAACATGTGTCTTGTCACACTTCATCTCATCAACCTCGCTGAGTATATTTATTTATATTATGAATTTGATTATATATAACAAAAATTTTAGTAAACAATTAATATACAAACTATAGATGATACTCTTTAGCACCATGGTGATTACAAATATTACTTCCGCTACATGAATATCGAATTACCAAAATCGAAATTCAAAACATGAAAATTTATTAATTTAATATTATGCATGAATTGCTACATAGCTGCCATCAAACACAGATATATTCATTTGAAATAATTACCGCTAAGCTAACATCAAATTACCGGTAGCGGAATTACAATTTTACCAAACTTGCTATTTAATAAGGAGAATTCATTGGTACATCACAACCATCAAGCATAAACATATTTACTTAAAATTATTACCGCTAAGCCAATAT
>NIPM01000493.1:43683-72067 GCA_002738285.1 Holacanthella duospinosa
TTTTTGTTAATAGGTTAATTTAAATTTTACAATCCTAGTTACAAATTTTGGAAAATTTTACTTGTGCTGCAAAAAGTAAACAGAAAAAACAACAACATATGCGGTAAAAAATTATTTTCTTAAAAGTTATGAAACTTTCTTGAAAGGCAAATGAAAAAAACACTCAAATCATTGTTTTTGCTTTCTTGTATGCGACGAGTTCTTCTACAGCTGTTGCTATTCTCAGCAAAACCACATTTGTGCTTTCATGTAAAGATAACTTGTTCCTTTCGATTTCCAGCAAATCTGTCCCGACCTGATTCACTTCTCTCGCTGCTGAGGTTATTTTACGTTTTCGAACTCCATCAGAGAAAGTTGAGTCAGTGTTTCCATCATTTCCTACTGGAGTTGCCGGAGTCGTGCCAAGTTCGCCATCCTAATACAATCCATAAAAAACATTGGATTTGGTAAAACACATTAACTTTTACACTGTACCCCCGATATTAACTGGAGCCTAGACAGAAGTTACTAAAATAATTTCTTAAGTGTTATCTTACAAATATCTCAGAGTCAGTGCAAGTTTCAATGATCTTGTCTTTGGGGGTATGTACTTGAACTGAGTCAACTCCATCAGGTACTCCATCGTAAGCGATAGGACCAATTTTGTCTAATATTTTCCGTGTGATGAGGAATGTGGTAGAGAGCAACTTCTCTTGTGTACTACCAAGGTCACATACTTCAATTTCCCCTCCTCCAGTCTTTTTCTTCTCGCGCGAAATGTTGGCTCCTGCTTGTTTAGCCGATGATTTTAACTGTGTCCATTTCTTACGAATTTGAGTTAAAGATCGTTTCGATGGACCAACCGAATTTACCTGACGAAAAATAGAAACTATAAGTTTATATGAAACTAATGGTTGAAGTAAGACCGCCATAAATGAATGTCTTATTCTTAATCTACACTAAATTTCCGTTCGATTGTCGTATAACTTACCCCAATCCCCTAAGCGGGGGGGGGGGGGGGGGGGTATTTTGCAATTGTTTCCAACCACTATATTATTAAAAAATCACTTACCGTAACTTCCACTGCACACCATAATGTTGTTTTCTGCTGTTCAGTAAGTTGATTAGAGTGAGCACCAAACAGCTTGTCATAGTGTGGTAGAACTGCATCTACCAGTATCTTCTCTTCATCTTTGGACCAATTTAATGAGCGGTCCCGCTTTTTCTTATCAATTGACATTGTCCAGCCAAATTGAGACAAACTTGATTAAAAGCGGTTGGGATGGGAGTAAATTAAATTAGCTTGAATGAGACTTATGTAAAGCACTGAAAGATCAAGTAAAAGTAGAGACACTAACTGAATTAACACCTGTGGGATCACTNTGAGACTTATGTAAAGCACTGAAAGATCAAGTAAAAGTAGAGACACTAACTGAATTAACACCTGTGGGATCACAACTACTGGTAGTATCGACTATTTATCACTTTATTTATCGATTTACAAATTAAATTTGTGAAATTAGTCCTCATAGTCTCATCACAATTTGACTTTTCACTTATTATTTAACCAATGATTTCAAAACTTTATACAGTAATTCTCCAACCCATANTGAGACTTATGTAAAGCACTGAAAGATCAAGTAAAAGTAGAGACACTAACTGAATTAACACCTGTGGGATCACTACTACTGGTAGTATCGACTATTTATCACTTTATTTATCGATTTACAAATTAAATTTGTGAAATTAGTCCTCACAGTCACATCACAATTTGACTTTTCACTTATTATTTAACCAATGATTTCAAAACTTTATACAGTAATTCTCCAACCCATANCATCACAATTTGACTTTTCACTTATTATTTAACCAATGATTTCAAAACTTTATACAGTAATTCTCCAACCCATACCAGTTAGACATGGGCAGGCGGAGTCAGATTGATCTACATAATCCCGTAGAGTAAACCCACACATTGGATATATCCCCATCCCACCCATGCTCAAAAGTTGTACGGTGTGGGGTGTAGTTTTTGAAACATCTGAGGTGTTTTGGTTTAGAGAAATATTTTAAAGTTATAAGTTTCCCGGAAGTTTCAGACAGCCAATCCCAATGAGCGAAGATTTTGCAACATTGGTTGCTTAGACTATTCTATCATAACTTTAAGCCAAGCTGAGCGAGCTTTCGAAAATCTCACTCACTAAGCTGTTCTAAGAAATCTTAGCACTGCCTAACTTNTAAGCCAAGCTGAGCGAGCTTTCGAAAATCTCACTCACTAAGCTGTTCTAAGAAATCTTAGCACTGCCTAACTTATGACGTCCTAGGCTTAAGTCAGTCATAACTTAGAAATCCTAAACTACGTACGAAAATATGGGCCCTGGTNACTTATGACGTCCTAGGCTTAAGTCAGTCATAACTTAGAAATCCTAAACTACGTACGAAAATATGGGCCCTGGTCAGTGCTCAGAAGCAGAACCATTTTTTGTACTGAAGGCATCAACTATGGACCTAGTACTTCCAAACGAGGTAATAAGTTTATTTTGTAAAATTTCTAAAAAAAAAGGAAAAAAAATTTTTTTTTATACATTTGAAGAATCTCTATGAAAGGGTATTTTCTAAAATTTAAATTTTTTTTCTTGAATATTTTTTAAGCTCATCTCGCTGCTGTTAAGTTATGGAAAAACTTGTGACTTGCGTAGAAGGAGACTGGTTTGTAGGAAATGGAACCAGTTCGTCATTCATTGACTCTACGAGCTAGATTTACAAAAAATTCATCTCCAAAAGAACAAGACTGTGCGCAAACTCATCGTAGTTTTTAAATCTCCCATCCGCCTTGACCAACTCCCTATCTCTCGTATGGATCTTGTGATACATATTCTTTCGATGAAAAATGTAGCTGGAATTGCTCGTGTCTTTGGTCCTCAAATCAAGGAATATAGATTCATCTTGAATAAACACGGTGATTATAATGAATTGGACACCCTTGACTTCTGTCGTATTAATGTTTCTAACGACGGTAGAGGTCTCCCCTATCCAACACCAGATTACACTCCAACTCGATATAATACCAGAGTAACAATTCTTCTGCGTGCATCGGCGGCAACTTTGGAATCACTACAATTTACTTCTCTCTATACTCCATATGAACCACCTCAAACACTCCGACTGCCAAAGGTAACCAATAGATTCGGTTTATCATCATGCATGCCATATTGCTCACTCAATCTTCATTTTGTTACATAGCTACAAAATCTGAAACTAAATACGTATGAGCATAAAACAGTCGAACTGCTCCTTAATCTTTGCCGCACATGCCCATCTTTACAGAATGTGTCAGTAGGCATGGGAGAATATAATGGAAACTATCTCTCAACTACGAGAATCATTCGAATTCTCAGGAACACGAGAGAAATTCAACGAATCCCAAACATTAGCTACAAAATTCGATACACCGGAGTTGCCAATTAGATGTTCAATTATGTAATCGGCAGGGAATTTGTGAAACATTTTATCCTGGACAACTGGATTCCTTGGGAAAGATTAAGTTTTACTTTTATCTTTGGATGTAGCGTAGCCAAATTTTACAATATAGTGACTGGAGTTTACCAGTAGGCTATTCAATATCGATGAGGGTATTTAACTACCACTGGTATAAGCGGGTGAAAACTTTTCGTCGGAATTTGAAAAATTTGGCTACGCTTCCTTTAAGATACACAGAGTGATGCGATCGAGACTTTGTTCGGGCAATTGACAAATTGTCTACACATTCTGTCAAGGACACTTCAGAAACTCTTTTTGGATATACAAAACGATAAAGAGTTCAAGAAAATTTCTCAGTTAAATAAATAATCATTAATTAATATTAAGCAGTTAGTAGGCCACAAGCAGCCGTAAAGGCTAAGTTAGGGTTATTTTGAACCCGCCTACGCGCGTAAGGCAGTGCTGCCAAAAAATTTTAAAGGCTCAGGTCAGGTGAGGTCAAGTAACTCAAACCTCGTAAATTAAGTCACTAACATGATGGCCCAATTGTTTTACAATCAGATGGCTTAAGTGTTAGTGATTCTAGCTATAAAATTACAGCTAATAGTGCAGACCTGAAGCCACGCCCACTTTCAATAAATTTAACCAATCAGATGCCGACTTTTGGGCGATCGGTTTTTCATGCGCATAGGTCATACTAGGTTGTATATAAATTAGAATTGGATAAAATTGTCCACATTTAGAAGGTCAAATTGACCAAAAGGACAAAAATATAGTCAAATTGTAGGTTTTGTGTTATACTTTGGACCTACGGTAAGAATAGTATGGCCTTTGGTCCGTTCTTACTAGGTTAGGTCCAGAATATATGTTGATTCCCTACATAATTACGCATACACAAACCACGCCTAGTTTCATGTATTTAAGCCAATCAGAATTGACTTTTTGGCAAATATATTTTTAGGGTGTATCAAATTTAAACGCACTTATGTGAACACTAATAGTACCCTAAAAGCTCACAAATTAGGTGCTATTTGTACTTAAAGTGACATAATTGTAAGAATAGTACGGCCTAGTGTCACGTCTTACTAATTATGTTCACAAATACTTAAAATTAATTCAATACCCTAAATACTCAATATTAAGCAGGAAGTAACATAAAGTGACTTGTTTGTAAGAATAGTACGGCCTAGTGTCAGTTCTTACGAATAAGGATTACAAGTGCTTAAATTAACTTGAAATACCCTAAAACCTTTTATTTAGTGGGTGTAATTTTTAGTTAAAGTGACATAATTGTAAGCATAGTACGACCTAGTGTCACATCTTACTAATTATGGTCACGAATACTTAATTAATTTCAAATACCATAAAACCTTACATATGAAGTGGGAAATTTGTCAATAAAGTTCAAATTCTGGAAAAATTTCTTTTTACAAAATTGGTCAAGTACCGTAAATCCTCAGATATTACGTGGAGATTATTAATTTATTGCAAAAGTGAAACTTTTCAAATATTTTCGAATTGTGAACTAATAAGTGAACATTTATGCCCAAATCAGTCGAAAAAGATTCGACCAAGTTACTTAAACCCACCGGTTCTGGAAAATCTAAGGGTAAGAAGTTGAATAAAACCAACCCTATTCCGTTCCAAACCAGAACTAGAAGTGGTCATAGTTTTTCATCTGCGTCTTCAGTGATTTCAGACACAATGGATCCTAGTGCTAACTCTGGTGATGAGGATTTTAATCCAAAAAATCATCCCAGTACTCGACATTTGTTCGAAATTGAACCGAGTTCTTTCGCTGATGTCAGAATAACAGATCCTATACTTACCCTAAAACTTCCATTAAGCGCCCAACAGTTTACACCTACTGTAACAGGGCAAAGTACATCACAAATGGATTGTATTCAAAACCAACTCACCCAATCGGATTTCAATAAACCGAGTGAGATTCTACAAATCATGCAGGAACAAATGGTTCAGATGCAAACCACGTTCCAAATGTCTATGACATTAATGCAAAACCAAATGCTGGAGCAACAAGCTCAATTTTACAAACAAATGGCTGAGATGAAACAATTTGTAACTTCTCAAATTCAAACTGTTACACAGTTGCCAAATTTCGCTCCAATCATACAACCTGTCATTGAACCACCTATAGTTCAAAATAACACCCAACCAAGTTCTCAAAATCCAACTGACACGATCAATTTGTTGGCTAATGCCCTCCAAAATATAAAAGTTACCGCTGTCAATTCTACACTTTCAATCCCGCGCTTCAAACCAAAGCAGTCATCTGCTATTGCGTACCATTTGGAAGTGGAGCGCTATTTTCGAGCCCAAGGGCACAAAGCGGATGAATTTTTATATTTAGTGAATTCAATTCTCCCCCAAGATGCCAAAGCATGGTTCGATCACCATCAGGCAGAATTTGAAACTTGGGAAGAATTTAAAGAAGGATTCATATATCGATACGACAGTTGGATGGATTCCAATGAGCGAATTAAATTGTTATATACAAGAGAACAGAAACCAAACGAGTCGATTGAATTCTTCATATACGATATGGTTCGTTGTGCCAAACAATGTAACCCGAAGGAAAATATTGAAGATTCGGTTCAAAGAGCTCGGCTATCACTACATCCGTCGTTTCGCACACAATTAGGCACTACGATTTATACTACACCAGCAGACCTTTTTGAAGCGTGTAGAATCGTGCATCAGTGTCTAACGGCTGAGGATAAGTTTCACGGACGTCGGTCGAAACTTCCGCCACTCACGAATAGTGATCGGCAGAGTGAGTACGACTTACAAAAGCAGCCGTTCCAAAATCATGGTCGTAATAATAACCAAGAACCCAGGCGTAACGATAATCATAGTCAGGGAAATCAACCATACAACAGATACTTTCGTGGTCGCTCTCATTTCTTTAGTTGCAAACGGTTCGGGAATTATGGTCATAGNGAACCCAGGCGTAACGATAATCATAGTCAGGGAAATCAACCATACAACAGATACTTTCGTGGTCGCTCTCATTTCTTTAGTTGCAAACGGTTCGGGAATTATGGTCATAGTTACCAGAATCCTAGTTGTCCTAGTCCAGAGAGCCAAAATCCAAACAGATTCAGACAACAACCTTTTCAGAACAATTNTTAAACGATCAAGGGACAATTCGGCAATATCCCCACCCAATTGCTCCCAACTATCCAAAGTCAAATATTTTGGTGTTCCGACCATTTCAATAAAAGTTCAAAATTATAAATCTATGTCATTGTTAGACTCAGGATGTACTTATTCTCTTGTAGAACTCGCGTTAATTCAGAAATTAAATGTGATAGTCATTCCCATAAATCAAGTTGTTCTTTCCGCTATAGATAATATGAGGACAAGTCCCATTGGTAAAGTTCAATTAACCATAGAAATGGGAAATAGACTATTTGAACATGAGTTTCTTATAGTTAACCAATTACCGTTTCCGTGCATCATTGGGTCGGATATTATTTGTAATCAAGGGATAGTAGCGGATCAAAGAGGTTGTCGATATTGGTTTAGAAATGAACCTAAAGTTAAGTTCAATCTTCCAAACTCGACCAAACACAACCCAATTATGTTATCCACAACCATCCGAACGGACAGTGCTAGTTGGCCTTTAGAGTCCGGCACTGAACCAAGTAGGAAAATGTGTGATAAGGTCCAAACGGAAAATAAACAAAATTTGGACCCAGTTCAGGTTAAGGTACAAGAAATTTTGGGGAAATTTCCAACAGTTTCTCGTAGTGATGGTTCGTACGGGAGAACGACCATCACTATGCACGAAATTGAAGCGGATGGGAAACCACCTAGTGTCAAACCATATCGCTGTTCTCCAATAATAAATACTGAAATAAACCGTCAAGTTCAGGAATTAGTTAAAAACGGTATGTGTCGTCAGTCTAGATCTGCATACGCAACTCCAGTCGTAATGGATAAAAAGAAAACGGGTAAATGGAAGATTGGAAGATGGAGTGTTTCAATTATATTAAATTAAACGAGCAGACAAAAGCCAATTCGGCTCCTATGGGAAGCACTCATAATATGCTCCGTCATATCCCATCAGGATATTGGTACTCAGTGATTGACTTACAGTCAGGGTTTTGGCAAATCCCACTCCATCCTGATAGTATCGAAAAATCTGCGTTTATTACTCAAGACGGACACTATGAAATGCTTGTCATGCCTTTTGGACTGAAAAATGCTCCTAAGACATTTCAGTATTTAATGAACACAGTTCTCCAAGGTCTAGATTCTTTCCTCGTGTGTACATAGATGATACAATCATTTTTTTTTCGAAGTTTGGAGGAACACTTCCAACATATAGAGATTGGTCTTGATCGCCTTAGAACGGCAAATTTGACTATTAATACGGCTAAATCCACCTTTGCAGAAAGGGAAGTTAAATTCCTCGGCCATATTGCCTCAAAAGAAGGATTACCAAAAGACCCTGACAAAATTAAAGCAATTCAAGAATTCCCTAGACCAACCGATAAAAAAGGAATCATGAGATTCAACGGTATGTGTCAGTGGTACGCAAGTTTCATCCGTCATTACGCAAGTAAGATGGAGCCACTTTTCCGTTTACTTCGAAAAGAGAATAAGTTTAATTGGACTGAAGAGCAGGAAAATGCCTTCAATCAGTTAAAACAAGATATTTCTGATACTGTGGTTTTACAAAATATCGACTATTCTCAACCTTTACTTATGAAATGTGACGCTAGTGAGTATGGATTGGGTTCAGTTCTCTGTCAAACCATTAATGGAGTAGAACGCCCAATTATGTTCGCTAGCAAAACTCTTAAACAATCGGAGAGATCCGCTCATATTTATGAGAAAGAGATTTATGCTATAATTTTTGGATATACAAAGTTCGCTGAGTTTATTAGACACTACGAATTTACAATTCAAACTGACAACCGAGCAGTGAGTTACTTAAAAAAGATGAAGGGTATGAAAAAAAAGTTGAACATCTGGGCTCAACAGATACTCTTGGAATGCTCATATTGTTTTCCGTCCTGGAACAGAGAACGTAGTTGCGGACGCGCTATCACAAGCTCCCATCCGTATACAACCGGATGATATCAATATCGAAGACGATCATGACATCCAATATGTCCCAGTTGCAGCTTTAACGTTTACAACTCCATATCTTAGAGATATAGCTCTTGCTCAAACTCAGGACAATAAAATCGTTCCCATTATAACCTCCCTGCAAAATAGTCCAACGGAGTCGCGACCTAAGGACTATAAATTGCAAGATGGAGTATTAATGAAGTTTATCAAACCATTCGATACGAAACGTGAAAAAACAGGTACCTCAAATAACAGTGTTGTCTGTTTGAAAGGAAACCTTTGTCAAAAGTGTTTGGATTCAGGTGCAGTTAACACACCTTCCGATACTTCACCCAATAGTGAGTGCGTATGCATAAAAGAGAAAATGATTTCGGTACCAGTCATTCCCCAATCTATGAGGAGTGAAATACTGAAATTATTCCATGATTCTCTAGAAGCAGACTACCAAGGCATGCGTAAGACTTCGGAGAAAATTAAAGTTAGATGTTTTTGGCCAAACATGAATAAAGATATTCGAGAATATGTGCACAGTTGTGTTACTTGTCAGAAAGTTAACCCAACCAATCAATTACCATACGGATTGTTACAAAGTGTATCTCCACCGACAAAGGTGTTCGAGACCTTACACATAGACCTAATGGGTCCTTTTCCTGCCAGTTCTGGTGGAAGGCTTAATAGACACTTGCTAGTTGTAATAGAGGAGCTATACAAATGGGTAGAATTATTTTTTATTAGAACTGCAACTGCCAAGAAAATTAAGCAAATTCTCGAGTCCCAAATTTTTTGTAGGTTTGGTACTCCTAAGAGAATAGTTAGTGATAACGGTACACAATTCACCTCAAATCATATGAAGAATTTGTGTAAAGAGTGGAAAATCCACCACACTTTTTTAAGTGCCTACCACCCGCAGACAAATCAGTCTGAGAGGGCGAATAGAAATTTAAAGAAAATGCTACAGGCATTTGTGAACGATAACCATCATAGTTGGGATGAGCATTTGCACCACTTTGCATTGGCATTAGAACCTCAATAAATAGAGTTACTCAAGTTACTCCTTCTATTTTAAATCTTGGCAGGGAAATACCACTTCCGTTCGATAGGAATCTGCAAGACTCTACCACTGACATCACGTCAGCAGACTATCAACGTTTAAGTGAACTTCCTGAAAAGTTAAAATTAGTTATTGAGTTTGTTCGCAAGAACATAAGTGAATTTCAGGTGGAAAACAAGAAATATTACGATAAATCTCATAGAGATCATACCTTTAAGAGTGGTGATCTTGTTCTTATACAAAATCATTCTATCTCCAACCAAGAGGAAGGAATTATGTATAAGTTAAATCCTCGGTTTGTTGGTCCATATGAGTTAGGAGGTATAGTGACACCGGTCTCCTTTAAAATTCTATCTCTCCCAAGGAGAAAATATATTGGAAACCGTCACGTTAATCAGTTAAGATTATTTCGTATAAGACAACCGGAAAATACCACACAAATACCTCCACAACTTACATCATGTGACAGTGCTCACATAACATCTCCTACGAGGAGACTGAGACAAAATACCAGAGTGAATTACCGCACTTTGGCAGGTCTGTGAAGTCAAACCTGTGAACCCCACAGTTGGCCCTATATGGTCTGTGGAACCCTCACAGGGAGATTTTCAAAATTGGTGTGTACGGCTCTGTACACAATGGATGTGTATGTTTATACACGAAGATCAGAGTATGCGCAGTACTCTCCATCATTCTTTCAGCACCCGCCAGGGGGTGGGGAGGCTTTTCGTATGTATGGGCAGTACGCACAACCCGATTTCAGCACCCTTCTGGTGAAAGGGAGGCTCTTTCAACTACAGGGTGTACTTGTCACTTTTCAGCACCCTTCTGGTGAAGGGGAGGCTCTTGTAGAGTACGGGCTGTACTCTTCAACACTCAGCGCCCTCCAGGGGGAGGGGAGGCTTCTTGGGGGGAGGAAGGTGTTGGGAAACCAACCCCCGGCCTCACATCACATGGTGAACGGAACTGGACTTCCGTTCACCACAAACAACAACAAAGCTGTTTCTTCCCTTTCTTTCATTTAATATATCATACCCTAGCTATAGTTTATTATTATTATTATTATTATTAATACTGTTACTATTATCATTATATCTATATACTTACCTGTTGTAGAATCTATCCCTGTGGATAGACTCAGATGCATTTTGACCGTTGGAATAAACGGATCTCTCTCTCTCCATACAATTTGTAATATTTATTTATTTATAATTTAATTATTAATTGATTTTTTGTTGATTTTTGGTGAGCCAGGTGACCTATCTCCACACAGGAAAAGGGTCAAGGGTCAATCTTAGACCTCATTCCCTACAATGTAGTTTACCGATTCTATGGGAATACCAGTAACATCAAGCACTAGAGGGTTTAAAGAATTCAATAGGATTGATTCCTCAACCAACAACGGGGTACATTGATCTTCCTTCCCCATGGTTGTCATTGTGTTGTAATGGTATCTCGTCAGTGCCTATGAGGTTTGAGCCAAACCAAGTTAAACATTAATACTATGAATAAAAGTCTACAAGTATCTGACACTGCTTATCAATGAAATTGTAGTTTTCTCGTGTCTTAAAGATTTTGCCATTCTCCCAGTGTTTGGTATCTACCGACGTGACCAAAGCGAAAGAACAAAAATTTAATATATTCATTTTTACGCTAGTAAACTGCATGAGTCAGCTGTTAGTAGTAAACTTTTTTGTTCTTTGACTTTGATCATTACGGTAGCTCAAACCAAACACATTCAATTATGAAGGTTTTATCAGCTAATTATTGAAACTAAGAATTTCGACACTCACTATCTAGTAACTGATCATATATGTACTGATCCTTTAGGCATTGACCATTTAGGTGCTGACAATTTTTGCAGCTGAGAGATTAACAAGATCATTTGTTGAAGGCATCGAAAAGAACACTAAGACCATTTGAAGCACCTACTTGAGTAGGCTAAGGACTTTGGTCTTACTCCGGTCTACAACTGCGAGTTGTGCATTGAATCGTCCACTAACTCACCCTTCAAACGGGCTTTGTCTCAACTTGGTTTCAAGCCGGGCTATGTGATAGAATTACATGATTAGCTTTGGCTTAAAAACTGGCTTAAGCCGGTCTCAAATTCGTTACTGGATGCGGCCCCTGAGGCCCTTGGAAACATTGAATATAGGCTTCGCTACTGATTTCATGGTAAGAAAATATTCTACTTAAATTATCTAATTTATCCGCTCTGATGTTCGGTTTAGTGGTCTCTTTATTTCACCTTTGCCTCATGTCGCATCGTCTTCGTCACTATGACGTCGGTTTGAATTTTTGGTGGCATGGTCAAACCAGGGTGATTTTAGGTTGTTTGTTGACGCTTCGCTGTATAGGGTGGAGACATTCCCATCTCTATAACATTACGCGAAAAGTTCAAAGATACGGGACCTTANCGCTTCGCTGTATAGGGTGGAGACATTCCCATCTCTATAACATTACGCGAAAAGTTCAAAGATACGGGACCTTATCTGCAAAAACTCTCAAACCTCTGATTCACAGGTTTCCAAGACAAATTTTGAGATGTAGATTTATCTTAAAACTTTTGTTCTATAATAAGTAAATTGATGGTTATTACCTCCCACCGTTGTTTGGCATTTGTTTGTCAACAAACTTCAGGTACAGAAAAGGTCCCGTATCTTTGAACTTTTCGCGTAATGTTATAGAGATGGGAATGTCTCCACCCTATACAGCGAAGCGACAACAAACAACCTAAAATCACCCTGGGTCAAACTAAATCAGTGTGACTTGTTTAATTCAAGAATTATTAAACTTTCCAATTTCACCGCTTAAAATTTGANTACTTTACTTTACCATAACCGCAGCCGTATGAACTATACTTATTGAATTTATTTTAGGTTATTTTTGTCTATCCGTAATCACAGATGAAACTTGGAAAAAATTTCGATACCGATCCACGATCCGAGCTAGCAGGCAAAAACAAATCGAACACCGATCTGCGATCCCATCCATTAGTCAAAATCTAATCGATACCGATCCGCGATCCAAGCCAATAGACAAAATGGTAGTCGATAGCGATCCATGAGCCGAGCCAAGTAATACAAAAATTTTCGAAACCGATTTGTGATCCTTTACATCAAAATTTTTATTGATATCGATTCGATCCAATTCGCGGATCGATTATTGGGTCGAATTTCATAAACAAAACTCACAGATGACTAAGAAAAATTTCCAACCCGAGCCACGATCATAGACAAATAAAATTGATACCAATCCGCAATCCGAGCGAAGAGTAAAAAATATTTCGATACCGATCCACGGTCCGAAACCAACAGGCAGAAAATCACTCGATACCGGTCCGCTATCCGAGCCAACAATAAAAAAGCCTTTTGATCCCGATCAGCGATTCGAGCCAATAAACAAAAAAGTACTCGATACCGAGCCAAAAATTAAAAAAATCTTTCGATACCGATCCGCGATCCGATACATAGTAATTTTGTCCGACACCGATCCGTGACTCGATTCTTGTATCGAGTTTCATCTGTCTGTAATTAAAATTCTTGTAAAATAAAGTCTCAACTGAAACTTTAATAAGGAGATATTAATTCAGAATAAGTGGTTAATTGTGCTCGTCAGGAAAAAATGTTCGATGGACATTATTTGGCCGAATATTTGCCGAATATTCGGCAGAATATTCTGCTGGTGCACTTGCGCCGAATCCGAATATTCGGTATTCGGTCAATGGCCGAATACCACTATTCGTTTCACCTCTATATAGAACTACATGGCATACTCGACGCCATATACGTAGAGACATAAACTCCTATACACAGAGACATGAACTCCATCTTCATTTGAGAATAGCACTACCATACCATGAAAGGATATATAGAACTACATAGCATGGCAGCCATGTTTGTTTTTTGGTGGACCTTTTAGGCTAACTGGTAACGCTAACCGTCAGCGGCTAACGCAATCAAAAACCAGGAGAAATGTACTCTCATGTTGTCAGAATCAGCAGCGAATTTCATAATACCGTTACCGTAAGTGATTGAACGCTAACTTCGAATCTCCGTAATAATAATTATTGGTAGTTGTTTTGGACTTCTTAACCATTGGAATAATGAATATGAAATCGTCTTTTTTTTAATTCTAGATTTGAAAATTGTTTCGTTGAGTTATTCCTGCTCCTTAGAAATCTTGTACTTTATGGTCGTCAGTTCCCAACTGCAATTCCTTAGGCCCTTGGAAACATTGAATATAAGCTTCGCTACTGATTTCATGGTAAAGAAATATTCTCCTTGAATTAGCTAATTCATCCGCTCTGATGTTCGGTTTAGTGGTCTCTTTATTTCACCTTTGCCTCATCTCGCATCGTCTTCGTCACTATGACGTCTGTTTGAATTTTTGGTGGCATGGTCAAACTAAATCAGTGTGACTTGTTTAATTCAAGAATTATTAAACTTTCCAATTTCACCGCTTAAAATTTGAAATGATAACACGCGCACATCTGGCAAGGCTAGCGAAAACAAAAAATCTTGAGGCGAGAACATTGAGGCCTCAATGCTTTGGTTCGAGAGTAAGCGAAGATAGGCAGAGGCATGAAGAGCAAATCATGTCGTGATCCTTATTCATGTCACCTTTAAAAATTATTTTAAAGCATTGCGATTTATACGTTGCTCATTTTCGAAAATTTTAAAAATTCTCGACAACCCGAATGTCATTTTAGTATTTTTGTGCCCTAAGGATTTTACAGCTATCGTTGTCGCTTCGTTTTATCAGGTGGTGACACTTCCATCTCTATAGCGTTAGGTAATGTGGGGACTTTTCCGGGATTGGTATGATCTTTTCTTATTTACTTACAACTACCAGGAAGTGAGACTCGATTGATAGATGCTTGACCCTAAATTATCTATTGGTTTTTGCAGGGTCCTTGGAGACAGTTGTCGCTTCGCGTTATCGGGTTGGACAAATTCTGTATCTTGAGTTATTGTAACTCAATTTGCCAAATAATAGATTAAGATCAAGATCATCACATCTCTCCCCTCTCCTTCCCCACCCCCCCTTTCGTCGTTGTTTGTATACAGGAAAGGATTACAGTTCCGGAAAAGTGTCCGAATTCTCTAGAGATATGAATGTCAAGACCTGATAAAGCGAAGCGACGCAAACAACAATGCAAAATCAAGTTGTTGTTNTCTCTAGAGATATGAATGTCAAGACCTGATAAAGCGAAGCGACGCAAACAACAATGCAAAATCAAGTTGTTGTTCTTCATGACTCCCGGGTTGGTCCAAGTCACTTACTGGGAGTCGAGTCATATGACTGACGATCATAGCAGGGCAAATTACTTGTAATTAGATTACATATAATCGCGTTACGTAATCTAATTACAAAATTGTAATGCGTAATTGTAATTTGTAATTAGTAATTTTGAGCAAGTGATTTGTAATTGGCAATTTGTAAAAGTTTTGAGCAAATGTAATGGAATTACATAATACGTTGTGTAACAAGATTGGTGTTTAAAGCTCAGTTTAGTGGAACCTCATTCTTAACTTTGCTCATGAGCACGGCCGTAGTACCTTGTTTAGCGGAAATTACTTCGTAATAGAGTTTGTTTACGCATACTGCGAAAGATTATCTATAGGACATTTCCGAAAAGATCCTTGCATGAACTATGAATTGAAATTTCACTTAAAAAATTTAAATAACCTACTTGTCACTTATGATATTTTAATCCAGTTATCTGTCTTGAGTTAAACAAATAAATTATAGCTTAGAGTAATTAACATGCATTTATTGAAGCGAAAAGCTAGCTTGTAATATTGGCTATTTATAACGAAAAACAAGTATTTTACCAAAATTTCGGATACTAAATTTTTTCATAAAATGCAACACTCTTTGACTAGCGTCAATTCCATTAGAACGTCTGTTCCACATTTCAGGGATTATTTTTTACAAGTTTTTGGCAGATGAATATATCGAGGAGTTGGCAGTAAATCGTCATTGGCATCAATTTTGGCAAATCAAAACCTAATATTTTTGAAAATGTAATTTGTA
The DNA here is from genome assembly GCA_002738285.1 of Holacanthella duospinosa. Lineage (NCBI taxonomy): Eukaryota > Metazoa > Arthropoda > Collembola > Poduromorpha > Neanuridae > Holacanthella > Holacanthella duospinosa. Next base: position 59,336 of record NIPM01000493.1, read on the forward strand.
ATTTAAAATGTAATTGAATTACTGTAATTTGTAATTAGCATTTCTTTAAGCCAGATTAAAGTAATTATGAAAATGTAATTGGGAAAATCTACTAATGTAATTGGTATTTGGTANTTTCTTTAAGCCAGATTAAAGTAATTATGAAAATGTAATTGGGAAAATCTACTAATGTAATTGGTATTTGGTATTTCGGAAATTTAAAACGAGTAATTTGCCCACCTATGCTGACGATCTAATCCTTGGGAGCCGAGTCTCGGTTTCANTTCGGAAATTTAAAACGAGTAATTTGCCCACCTATGCTGACGATCTAATCCTTGGGAGCCGAGTCTCGGTTTCATCACTTGTCTCATTGATATTTGAGAGTTGAGTCTGACTCCGAGTCGCTTATTACAAAGGGGGAAAATCGAGTAGGCAAATCTGAAAAAAAAGTTTTTTAATGGTCAACGTAGATGACAAAATTAAGAGAAATGAGACAGATATACCCAAACAGTAGCGCATATTCAAAAAGTGTCATGACTACCAGGTCTGCGAGTCGACTCCTAAAGTCTTCTCATAGCAACCTTGGTCATGACTCTGCCTGCCAACCGCACAGATTGGCAGGCAGCGTTATGAGTTATGAGTTATTATGACAGAGTTATGAAATAACACCCGACTCCCAAAAACCATGGGGGTCTAAGTCCGTCATGACTCCGGAGTCAGAGCCATGGATAACACTACAGTTTATAAACTACTGTCGCTTCGCTTTATAAATCGAAGTGAACAATCTGAAATGAACTTGGACAAGTCTACTACACGTTTTCCCTTCTGAACCGACGAGTTGAGTTGAAAAGTAAAACACTCGTTTTAATATCCAACAAATCGTCACTCGACTAATTTCTTCATTGACTGAAGAGTTCAATAGAATGGAGAATTTTCCACTTACTTAAATAAGAGTCTAAGTCACATTTTTATTTGTAAAATAGTGTCTAAAGGAACTGGTGACCAGACTGGAAAACTACCACTATAATGTCAAAGGTGAACCTTTAATTTGATAAGAAAGCTTAGTCACTTTTAGTTACATTTTACATTGCATCGCACAGTTTTATAATTTTATAACTTTTGACGTAGAGTTACCATAGGTATAGGTTCAGGTTCACAGTGTTTGACCTGAACCTGCTTGGAAGATTCAGATTCAGGTCGTCAAAGTACCTAGACATGATACTGAAGATTTACGGTGATCATACCCTGATCACGGATTTTCTATCCATAAAGTTGTTAACAATTACAATGCCACCTGAAGTTCATTTCCATGTTTCCACATTGAAAAAGCTGTTTCGGATAAANAAGTTGTTAACAATTACAATGCCACCTGAAGTTCATTTCCATGTTTCCACATTGAAAAAGCTGTTTCGGATAAAATTTTTTTTAATAGTGTACAAGCAACAATTTCAGATTAATTGAAGTAAGTATGCCAAAGTACTTACTTTAGCATTGGTTGCCTGCAGAGGCTTAACTAAATTGAGTTCTCATGAAATAATTAAATATAATCGCTTATTTCATTAAAAAATACCATAGGTTTTATATAAGACCAAATTTATCTTAATATCCGTTATAAGAGAAAAACGGCTTAATAGATCTGAATTCTCATTGCAAATTCTTAGTTATTATAAGCGTGCTGTAATATAGATTATAAATAAAATTGATAACATTTGCTGTTTACAAATCGAAAATAATGAAAATCAGATGAAAAAATTTTCCTTTTTTTTTAAAACAACCAATCATAAGACACGGAATTTTTTCATAATTTTCGGTTTGATCAGAATTTAAAAATTTGAACTCAAAAATTTAGCTCTTGAAAAGGAGTTATAAAGTTGTCGCAACAGGTTTGGGTTTTTTGTCAAAGAGAACACAGCACATGAAACGTTGTGGTGTTCTAAGAGAAATCAATTTTTTGACAAGTGCGAACGCTACTCAATAGCGACGTGAGACATTTTGTTTCATAAAAACTTTTGTCATCGTACCACAACGAATTTCTTTAAGTACATTTATGGTTAACAGTAGTGTTGCCCCGAAGCGGCTAGAGTCGTAATTCGGCTTTGGCCGAATAATGACTGCCCTTGATTCGGCTTGCCGAATCGTAGCCGAAGCTTCGGCCGAAGCATTTACCGAATCACTTGCGCATGTGTATTGCAATTTTTTTGAGTTTCTCCTTACATTTAGAAGTTGTCGATTTTACTACNAAAACACGACTTTCCTTGACAACCCCAACTTATCTCCAATAGTTCTTACAATTATAATTGAAAGTGCAGTTTTTCATAAGCCAGGCAAGTAGTCTCTAGATTTGCGCGACTTTTGTGAAATTCATCCTGAAGTAACTTATTCTAACAGATTAGATCTTTAGGTATTTATCTCTAGAATATGAATCATTTAATTTGCTANAAAACACGACTTTCCTTGACAACCCCAACTTATCTCCAATAGTTCTTACAATTATAATTGAAAGTGCAGTTTTCATAAGCCAGGCAAGTAGTCTCTAGATTTGCGCGACTTTTGTGAAATTCTTCCTGAAGTAACTTATTCTAACAGATTAGATCTTTAGGTATTTATCTCTAGAATATGAATCATTTAATTTGCTAATGCATAGTAAAACTCTTACATGTGACAGGGACTGTCCAGCAGATGTTATCCATGTGGTAATTGTTATATCGTTAGCATTTTTTTGAGATTGTTAACAATCATCAGTAGCTTTCGCAACATGTTACTTTCAATCAGGAGCTTTCGCAACATGTTACTTTTATACTCGTTTTGTGGGTGTTGAATTGCATGAATAAAAAATTTAAAGGTAACATTTTATTAGCAGAAACACAAGTTTTAAAATTTTTATTCAGGTTTTAATTGGTTACCTTTTACCAGTTTTATATAAAGTTGGTAAAAACAACTTTGGACTACCCTGTATATTGGATTTTTTTTTATTTCTGCACCGATTTGAATCTGATCATCTTTTTCCCCATCACTTTGAACTTGGCTAAGGATTAAGGATAAAGACAAATTAGTCAAAGTGTAATTTTTTGTTTTTGTTTTTGCGAAACTACTACATTGCCTCAGGGTTTTTGTAATTCTTACGCCCGTTCCATGCTTTTTCCAAAATCAGCTTTTTCAGAAAAATTTTCCTGAAAAAGTTTGAAAAAATATCCATACTTTCTCATTTTGTTGTCATTGCGTTTTTCATCCGTTGTTTGAAAAAAGTTTTTTCTGAAAAAATAATACATACTTTTTCTTTTCATTGCTAACTCCGATCGTCGTGTGAAGTTGAACCGTCTCTACTTTTTTGGAAAAAGGTACGAAAAAAGTAGTGTTGCCCCGAAGCGGAAAAAGTCGTGATTCGGCTTCGGCCGAATAATAGCTGTCCTTGATTCGGCTTGCCGAATCGTAGCCGAAGCTTCGGCCGAAGCATTTGCCGAATCGCTTGCGCATGCGTATTACAATTTTTTTGAGTTTCTCCTTACATTCAGAAGTTATCGATTTTACTGCGTCTACGTCATTCACTAGTTTTTAAATCTTAATATTTACCACATTAGAAATTTCTATCGTTTTTTTGTTAAAATTCACACGTACGAGTAAATTAAATCAGCAGACACGAATCATGAATGAATCAGAAGAGGAAGTGGAGGTTATTTCAATGAATTGAATAATTTACGAATTTATAATAATTAATTCCGGAATAAATATTTCCACACATTATCTGCTTCGGCTTGTGATTCGGCAAATCTGCCGAAGCTGAAATAATCAACAGCCGAAGCAGAAGCTTCGGTAAAATTGAAAATTGGCCGATTCGGCAGCCGAAGCTTCGGTGGGCCGAAGCTTCGGGGCAAAACTAGAAAAAAGATTTGAAAAAGTATGTATTGCCATCCAATTTAGAGTACGTCATGACAACTTTACGAAAAAAGAAAACACGACGATTTGAAAAATCATGAAACGGGCGTTAAGTATTCATTTTCGGTACGTCAAAGGAGAGTTCTTTCAATTCAATCGATATGTTCAATTAATAAGGTCCTNAGCTGAAATAATCAACAGCCGAAGCAGAAGCTTCGGTAAAATTAAAAAATGGCCGATTCGGCAGCCGAAGCTTCGGGGCAACACTAGTTAACAGTTCAGTGAGATGGACGGAAGTGCTAAAAATAAAATTTAAAATTTTACAATCTGATCTTGAGACCTTAAAATAATTTATATTTTTTAATTAGTTGATTGGGCCTATCTCTATAGCTTACTGCCAGATGGGAGATCCAAGCTAATGGCCTTATTGGAGGACGAGGAGATGAAAATTAAAGAATTCAAATCTTAGTCTCATAGTTAGCGACATTCATTATTGTACACGAAATTCATAATTATGTAAACATAAATATCTTCTACATAAATTATTGCTAATTGTGATTGGAAATCTTATTTTATTTGCGTTAACCTAGTCAACTACAGGAAATCCGTTGGAAATTAGCGAATTGATAATCCAGTCATATTTGTCAATTGTTTCCGGTTTTATCATAAAGTGTCTGTCCGGATTTTTCCCGGTGAGGCGAACTGTGGCATCTCCGCTCATTACTTGCAAAGTAATACGTACGTGACTGTGGTACCTGACGTAAGGATTCGTCCACTGTAGGTAACTTTTGGATGTCTTACGAAAGAAACTTTATTAGACATTGTTGTCTAATAAAGTTAAATAAGTAACAAGTAAGCTTCTTGTGTTTTAATATTTTTTTAACGAATCATCGTCGCCGCTAACTAGTCAAACAGTTTTGTAACATTCTGTTACAGAGTTACATTAGCACCTACTAATANTAATAAAGTTAAATAAGTAACAAGTAAGCTTCTTGTGTTTTAATATTTTTTTAACGAATCATCGTCGCCGCTAACTAGTCAAACAGTTTTGTAACATTCTGTTACAGAGTTACATTAGCACCTACTAATACTCCATTTCATCTTTTATCCTACTAAATTCACTGGATTACTCGCTATGTAATTTGTAAGNTAGCACCTACTAATACTCCATTTCATCTTTTATCCTACTAAATTCACTGGATTACTCGCTATGTAATTTGTAAGAAATTTTTTTTCCCCACTGAATGTGAATTCTGTTCTGAAAGTTGATAAGCTGGTTATAAGTCGTAAGATATTGTTCATTAGACAAATATAAACAATTAGGAAAGGTGCCTCACGTCTGGTTTTTTTGACTATCCAAGATAAGTTCAAAGAATCGGGAGCAAACGTAAAATTGACAAACGCTTAAAAACTTACAATGAATCCAACAGTTGCAGTGTCCAACTTTGCAATCGTGTTCTGGAACTCTGCAGTTGGAATTTTTTTTGCCTTTTAGTTTTATCAATTATTCACCAAGTATTAGGAAAATCTTCATTTCAAAATTTTCCAAGGATAGATCAGATGCATTGTCTGTATTTCCAAAAAAAAACTCCCTGAAAAGTTAATTTTTTTTTAACTTTTCACAATTATCTACGATGACCCTAATTACAACAAAATACCTTTTANCCCTGAAAAGTTAATTTTTTTTTAACTTTTCACAATTATCTACGATGACCCTAATTACAACAAAATACCTTTTATATATATACTTTTAGAACTTGAGTATTAATGAAACAACTTTACAATACAGAGTATAATTTAATTACCAGGCTAAGGGAAGTGTAGTATTTTGATTTAACCACAAAATCTTTAATTTTAATCTGTTCCTCAGATAATTTAGAGGGCTGTGTCGTTTATGTACACCATGAACCAATTTAATCCGGGCCGTAGAAAGTCGCTTTCACCAAAAAAAATTTAAGACAGCAAATAAAGAGCGCGAAGTACAAAAGTTGTAAGGAATGAAGTTAGCGTGTGTTTGAGAAAACATTCCTCTGCAAAAATTAATTAATTTAAACAAAGGCCATTCTGTAATGCTGAAAGATGGGTAGTTGAGAGAAATGAGGAACTAGAGGAATGGGGTACGATCCCTTGGCATCTATTCCACCTGACTCAACAGAGAACCTGCCGACCCCTTCTCTGTCTCTCTGCTTTGCTCCATTGCTTTGCGTCGGAACAGATATTTTATAGTGATTACAATAAAATTAACTTCACTTCCATCATTTACTATTGTCTATCGCCTGCCCCAAGCCGTTTTTGGTGAAAGGCGAAGAAAGAAGGCCCGGATTAAGTTGGTTCATGCTGTACAAAGGGTTATTTGGGAATTGGTAATTGAGAAATTTATAAGGAGATCACGCTTAGTTTACTGGTGCTGCCATCTGTCGTATTTGTGGAAACTAAATTTTTTAGTATGAATTTGCGAGGATAAAATTTCAACGGCTACTGATGAGAATGCAATGTTCTGGATCTTTACAAGTGTTTCTGAATGCTTACAAATTTGAGATCAAGTTCACTTTGCTGGATTGTAAACCGCCCCGGGTCCTGACAAACCATCCCCAGGAATAATTACTACTATCTTGTGCTGTCATTTGGAGTAATTAAAACATAACTTTGTATTTTTGGTAAGTTGGAAATAAAGCAAGGCTAAAAAACATTGTAAAGGATTTATTAAATTCTCAACACCGGCGCTATGAACTAAATTTATGTATCGGATCGGCGTTTCGCTTTAGCGTCACCCTCCTTCTGAAGATCTCAATTACCAATTACTAAATAATCCTCTGTACTTCCATAGACTATACTTTAGATACTGACATCTTGAGATTTGACCATTGGATGTGACTTTCTTATTCAAAGAGGTCATTGTGTATTGATCAAACTCCTATCGATAAAACAAATTTACATCTGCAAGTAAATACTCAGAAGGAGTGTAAGAACTTCATGTTTACAACAAGTTAATTAAAATACATGTATTAGTTTGTTAAATTTTTGACAATTTATGTCCAATTTCTGAATTTTACGTTAAAATTTGAATTAACTTACGGTTTGGCTGTTATGTACAATGAAATAACCGAAGTAGTTGCTAAGTTACTTGATTTAATTAAGATTCAACTAAATATGTAAGATTGTATAAACTAATTTGATGGGTGTAAGTTTATACTGTGCAATTTACGAAGGAATAAGAGTTTGCTAAAAATGGAAGATAGGTGGAATTATGAGCAAAATCTACTCGTCTCTTGACTTGGTATTTAAATTATGCTCTGTAGTTGTGTATNAACCAATTTAATCCGGGCCGTAGAAAGTCGCTTTCACCAAAAAAAATTTAAGACAGCAAATAAAGAGCGCGAAGTACAAAAGTTGTAAGGAATGAAGTTAGCGTGTGTTTGAGAAAACATTCCTCTGCAAAAATTAATTAATTTAAACAGGCCATTCTGTAATGCTGAAAGATGGGTAGTTGAGAGAAATGACCAACTAGAGGAATGGGGTATCCATTTTGCCAAGGAATCCCTTGGCATCTATTCCACCTGACTCAACAGAGAACCTGCCGACCCCTCCTCTCTCTGTCTCTCTGCTTTGCTCCATTGCTTTGCGTCGGAACAGATATTTTATAGTGATTACAATAAAATTAACTTCACTTCCATCATTTACTTTTCTCTATCGCCTGCCCCAAGCCGTTTTTGGTGAAAGGCGAAGAAAGAAGGCCCGGATTAAGTTGGTTCATGCTGTACAAAGGGTTATTTGGGAATTGGTAATTGAGAAATTTATAAGGAGATCACGCTTAGTTTACTGGTGCTGCCATCTGTCGTATTTGTGGAAACTAAATTTTTTAGTATGAATTTGCGAGGATAAAATTTCAACGGCTACTGATGAGAATGCAATGTTCTGGATCTTTACAAGTGTTTCTGAATGCTTACAAATTTGAGATCAAGTTCACTTTGCTGGATTGTAAACCGCCCACTGGTCCTGACAAACCATCCCCAGGAATAATTACTACTATCTTGTCCTGTCATTTGGAGTAATTAAAACATAACTTTGTATTTTTGGTAAGTTGGAAATAAAGCAAGGCTAAAAAACATTGTAAAGGATTTATTAAATTCTCAACACCGGCGCTATGAGCTAAATTTATGTATCGGATCGGCGTTTCGCTTTAGCGTCACCCTCCTTCTGAAGATCTCAATTACCAATTACTAAATAATCCTCTGTACTTCCATAGACTATACTTTAGATACTGACATCTTGAGATTTGACCATTGGATGTGACTTTCTTATTCAAAGAGGTCATTGTGTATTGATCAAACTCCTATCGATAAAACAAATTTACATCTGCAAGTAAATACTCAGAAGGAGTGTAAGAACTTCATGTTTACAACAAGTTAATTAAAATACATGTATTAGTTTGTTAAATTTTTGACAATTTATGTCCAATTTCTGAATTTTACGTTAAAATTTGAATTAACTTACGGTTTGGCTGTTATGTACAATGAAATAACCGAAGTAGTTGCTAAGTTACTTGATTTAATTAAGATTCAACTAATTATGTAAGATTGTATAAACTAATTTGATGGGTGTAAGTTTATACTGTGCAATTTACGAAGGAATAAGAGTTTGCTAAAAATGGCAGATAGGTGGAATTATGAGCAAAATCTACTCGTCTCTTGACTTGGTATTTAAATTATGCTCTGTAGTTGTGTATAACTTATATTATAAAGTTAATATAATAAAATTAAATATTATAAATATAACTTATAAATAGACTATGACTAATAAGTAATTTTGGATCGGATTTGACCTTTTTTTTGACAAAATTTTTTGGCAGTTTTTAGATTTTGAATTTATTTTGACGGCGCGCGGGTATTTTGAAAAGTAAGTTTTTTGGTGACATATTCGTAATCCATGATGTTTGAAGGGATTAGGTGAGAAACTGTCAAAAATGCGAGTTTTCTCTTATAACTCAAAGTGAAAGGAGATAAGCGGATGAGATTATGTGAAACGGATACGGTTGGATTACAAAAGGCAAACAAACATTACATATGCTTCGGAGGAGGAGATCAGGAACATCTGAGTGATAACAATAGGAAAAAAAACAATAGAAAAGAAAAAAATTACACCCTCTGATTAGTGTTCTTTATGACTCCCAGATTNAACAATAGGAAAAAAAACAATAGAAAAGAAAAAAATTACACCCTCTGATTAGTGTTCTTTATGACTCCCAGATTGGCCAGAGTCAGAGTCATTGACTCTGAGAGTCATGACTCTGACTCTCTAAATGTTGGGAGTGGACTCTCGGAGTCATGACTCTGACTCCTTGAATTTTGGGAGTCGACTCTGAGTCNCTCTCTAAATGTTGGGAGTGGACTCTCGGAGTCATGACTCTGACTCCTTGAATTTTGGGAGTCGACTCTGAGTGAGTCAGAGTCAGAGTCAGAGTCAGAGTCAGAGTCAGAGTCATGACTCTCGACTCCGGAGTTACATAATACAAAATTGGAAAATCGGGTCTGAAATTGAATTTTTTATACATTTAGTTTCCTTGTTTCTGAGTTTGTTATTTTCTAAGTTTCCTTGACAACAAGAAACTAAAAAAGCCACTTTCATCAGGTTAAATAAACAATTCGTAACTTCTTTTTAAATATTTCTTGTAAAAATAACTATCGAAATAATATTTGCATGTTAATTTTGTAAAAAATAGTCCCATATGCCCATGTGCGCATGTTTCAAAAGAGTCATGACTCTGACTCCCAAAACCCTTGGAGTCAGAGTCATCAAATGACTCCCGACTCCCAAAAACCCTGGGAGTCAGAGTCATGAGAGTCAGAGTCAGAGTCATGAGAGTCAGAGTCATGACTCCGGAGTCAGAGTCATGGAGAACACTACCTCTGATGATGATTAATTTTGTTTTTTGTCTCCTTCCCCTCACTAGTTTTGTTTTTTTGTTTTTTTTTTGTTTGATAATTTATTCAAGTGTCAGAGAGCATCATTTTTATAAAAATGTTAATTTGCTAAGACACCCCCTCATACGCAGGACTAATTAAGTAAAATAATAATAAGTAATCTTAATTTTTAGAGTGGTTTACACTTTGAATTGGCATGAGTTGGTTATAGCCCATAGTTAATTTACATACTGGTAAATTCTACAGTTCTCGATTCCTTTACCCACTCTTTAGCTTCTTTTTTCAACTTTCCCAATGTGACTATTTCGTCCAAGTTATGAGTTTGGATGAATTTATTCCATATCAGTATTGCTCTATCACTGAAAGACTTTTTAGAAAACTCAGTATTTTTTCTAATCATTTCAAAAGTTCCCTTTAGTTTTGAGTCATAGATGTGTTCTTTTACCATAAAGTATTTTTCAAGATTTAGAATTCTTGTACTTGGTAATTTATAAGTTTCAATTAACGTAATATATTTTAGTCTCTCTTCCAAACTAAGAATATTACATGAGTCATATAGCTTGTTCATATCATTATTGTCAAATTCCAATCGCAGTTTAGAATTGTAAAAAATCCTTGTTTTGTACTGGGCCCTTACATTTTTTCTTTTACTTGTATTTGGAAAAAAGAATGAGACTAAAATTTTATCAACTTTGTTCTGAAGATTAGTCAGTTTATTTTGATTGTCAACCCATACTGAATAGCAGAAATTGATATGTGATAGAACATAAGCATTAAGTAGTATTTTAAATATGTGATGATTAATTTTTCTTTTAACAAATTCTAGGCGACCACACCCTCTTGCCACTTTTTTTTCCACATTATAAATGTGTTGAGAAAATGAGAGAGTCTCATCTAACACTATTCCCAAGTATTTAAAAGATTCCGATTTTTTTATAACTCTATCATTAAATTTAACTTCACCCACTGTTATATTTGAATTATCCATCGGTTTTTTAAAAACCATGAACTCTGTTTTTTCATAATTCATTAATAAACCTGTCTTATTGCACCAATTATCCAGAAGTTTCATTGTTTCAGATAATATTGCTATAGATTTGTGTATATCATTGTTATAGCAGAATATTGCTAGATCATCTGCATATAGTATGAAATCTATTTCTTTATTCTCAAAAACTTCCTTTAAGTTATTTATAAAGAGAGAAAATAACATAGGGCCCAATATTGAACCCTGTGGGACGCCCTCAAATATTTCGTAGCTTTTTGACAATTCATCATTTACTTTAATTTTTACTTTTTGCCCCTTTAAGTAACTCTCCAGTAAATTAATGATATTAGTATCTATTTCATATTCTTTACTCAATATATGTAGAAGTAATGAGTGATCTACTGAGTCAAAAGCTCTTTTAAAATCAACAAAAATCACTGGAACTCTACTTTTAGGATTATCCAGTTTTTCGTATATGAACGATGTTAAGACTTTTAATGCAGTATCACAAGATCTACCATTTCTAAACCCATGTTGGTTTCTGAAAGCAGACAGTTTTGTTCCAAGTAAGTTTTTAACTTTTCTTTTAAAACTCATTCAAATACCTTACTATGAAACATTGTGTTTGAAATAGGTCTATAGTTAGATGGTAAATCCATATTACCTTTCCCTTTATATAGAGGAGTAACTTCGGCTTGCTTCCATATATGTGGAAATATTTTAGAATTAAACATTTTTTTGAAAAATCATACACAATGGCTTAGTAGCTAAAGCGTTCATGCCTTTAAGAAACAATGGTGGAATAGGGTCGCTAGAGATTGTTGACGGTTTTGTTTGTTTGATTGACTTAAAAATGCATTGTTCAGTTACAATGTCAGAAATGAGGTTATTAGTTTTTGTAAATATATTATTTACTCTATTTGTTTTGTTGCTACCAAAAAAGGTTTTAGCTAGTATCTCACTTATATCCTCATTACTTTCATGTTTTTTCTTTTTTTCATTTCTAAGTGACAAGAATTTTTTTACAGGTTTTGATTTATAATTCGTTAATTTGTCCATTATCTTCCATAATGTTTTTATATCTGATTTGTTTTCTTCAAATTGATCGTTAAAATACATTTTTTTTTTGTTTTGATATAGCATTTGTCACTTTATTTTTTTAAATTTTATACTGTGAATGTAATTCTGGATTTTTAGTCTTTAGAAATTTTCTGTAGATTTTATCCCTTAGCTTTCTGATTTTCATTATATCATGATTGAGCCATGGGGATTGTTTACTTCTGACTTTTATTTTTTTCATAGGTATATACTTGTCCAGTATAATAGTAATTTTGTTATGAAATTCCATAATTGCGTCCTCAACGTTAATAGTTTCTAAATTAGACCAGTCTATTTGTTTAAGTACATTTGTCACTGCATTCCAGTCTACTCTCTTTAGGATTCTAATATTAAGGATTTTAGGTTTTTCTTTATAGTGACGTTTAAAAGTTCTAACGCAATAAACTAACTCATGGTCAGATAATCCCACATTAATGCTACCTGCTACAGTAAATTGACTTATGATAGGGACATATATGTGATCCAATAAAGTACCCGAGTGTGTTGTGACTCTTGTTGGATTACTTACAATTTGTTTCATATTATTTTGTCTCATTATATTAAGTAAATTAAATGATGTGTTCGTTTTGGATAGTAAGTCAATGTTAAAGTCCCCAATAATTACCAAATCATACTTTTGTGAAGCCCACTTATTGACTAAGTTTTCCAGTGAAGCTAGAAAATTAAGAATTTTTGAAACATGTGGGGGTTTATAGACTGTAACTAAGAGAATTTTCTTTTGATATTTAGGCTTAACTATAACTGATGCCAATTCAACTCCTAGTGGAAGATTCATATTATCTATTTCTTCATTTATATTAATTACTTCGTATAACGAGCTATTATCTATAAATAAACAAATTCCTCCTCCAT
>NIPM01000493.1:72613-91587 GCA_002738285.1 Holacanthella duospinosa
ATTCTACAGTTCTCGATTCCTTTACCCACTCTTTAGCTTCTTTTTTCAACTTTCCCAATGTGACTATTTCGTCCAAGTTATGAGTTTGGATGAATTTATTCCATATCAGTATTGCTCTATCACTGAAAGACTTTTTAGAAAACTCAGTATTTTTTCTAATCATTTCAAAAGTTCGATTTAGTTTGAATTATTTTGGAGTCAGAGTCAGTATATGACTTTCACTCCCTGTTTGAGAGGCAGAGTCATGACTCTCAGAGTCAACTCATCAGTAGCAGAGTCGTGACTCTTGTGCATTTCCTGCCCAGAAGCCGATTTTTGGTATTCATTCATGTTCAAACACGTTTCATTCATATTATCCATTGTATTCATTTTACTTAAGAAGGTTTACTCTTTCTGATTAAATCATCTTTTTGTGTTTTGTGTTCGTTCCATTCTTACGGACTTTTAATTAAGAATGGAGGATGACTGTATTGTGTTAAATGTGGAAAATTCTCCAGTTAATGAAAGTCAAAGTTCATCAACATCGATTCAAGATAATCTTAATTTACAAAAGGTGAGAAAAAGCAAAGTGACGTCTACAATTTATAGAAATTTTATACAGTATAGAATTTTTCTCAATATTTAAAAGAAGATATTAAACATTTTTTAATGACTCAGAGTCAGAGTCAGACATGACTCAAGAGTCAACTCGCGAAAATATGGGGAGTCAGAGTCATGACTCCTGAGTCAACTCCTAAACTACAATAAGTCAGAGTCAGTGACTCGGGAGTCAATGACTCTGACTCAGTGAGATTTGGGAGTCACTTTACACACTACCCCTCACTGTCTTTAAATTTTTTTTTTGCCCAGCTCTACATTCTCATTTACTAACTTTCTCCACCACTTATGACATACTGAAGAAATTTTATACAAATGCTAACTTTATACTTATATAAGAATAATATTTTTAACAGTATACACTTGGTTTCAAATAAAGCTCTATTTGTAGTAGTGAAGTCAAGCGGTTAATTTAAAATTAATGTAATAATATAAACTCCTGTGTCGATTTTATTTAAAATTTTTATATTTTATTTCTTTGCTTGTATGTGTAATAGCTTCAAGTGCAGTAGTCTATTTTCTGTTACTTTTTGAATAATTTTTTTTGTGACAAATACTATTTTTATACTTGAAACGTAGTGTGCAACGTTATACTAAGTTCGTAATCGTAGTAAAATTCAAACTTTTACATAAGCGGGAAAAATTTATTTATTTAAAAAAAAATAGTTTTCTATAGTTTAACCATTCCCTGAGTAATTATATAAGATTCTTTGTAGATTTTTTTGCTTCCCCTCCCATAGCCTGTCTTGTTAGTACAAAAATAATTGAATCCTGAATTTTCATTGGTGGAAAATCTAAATTCTAATGATTCTTTGGTACATTAGTCATCTACTGAGCCATGAGGATTTGGAATGCTGGAAATTCCAATCTAATTCATCTTCCGATGCAACTGCGACTGACAAGCTGACAAGACTGTCTCACATTGCCCCAATTCCTCCTCCTCCTTCCAATATGTTTCTAAAAGCAATAAGGTTCAATCTGTTGTCCATTGCATAACAAATTTTCCCCTATTCTTCAAATTTATGCACAAAAAAAAGAACTATATAATATTATGCCCAATTATTTGAATTTCCGCATCTGCTCTTTTCAAAAAAAATTTTTTTTTTTTTTGCTCATCTCATCAAACTTTGACGCAATTGGTCTAACAAGTGGTTCAAAATTTGGTTCAACTTNTTTTTTTTTTTTGCTCATCTCATCAAACTTTGACGCAATTGGTCTAACAAGTGGTTCAAAATTTGGTTCAACTTTCAGCTGTTCTCTGTCCACAATAGCTAGTAGACCGTGACCTCGATGATTTCAGGGTAATTTTCTCCTAGAACTGATGAAATAATCAGAAAACCGTATGCAAGGACGCTCTCATTCGTATTCATTTTCAAACTTTTTCATATTTCCCGGGATTTCCCTTTTATCTAAATCTCACGGATCAGAGGATTTAAATTAGTTCCTTTCACCTGCTCTACGCCACGTGTTCACTCAACGTCCAGTAAAAACTAATAATAGATGATGAGTTATACCTGTGAACCAATAGCATAGCAGCTGTTGTTTATAAAGATTTTTTGATAGAGGTCAACTGTATTTGAGGGTGAGGTCAAATGAAAACGAATTGGAATGAAAAAGAATAAAATTTTAAGATATTAGAACAAATATTGATAAAAAAGAAAGAAAATTGACTAAATTAAAAAAAAGTATAAACATGGCATAATAATTGGTTTGACTAAAACTTCCTGAATTTCATGATGATTGTCAACAATACATGTACATACAAATTTTTTGAAACTATTTTTTTGAAAAATTTTTCTTTTTTTTTTGATTTTCAAATAAGTTGACTGTTGCTGGGGATAGTTTTCACTACTACTTTCTCTTAAGTTTCTGACATTTGGAGCTTAGTAAAGAGAAAAGGCTTATTTCATAGGGTGCGGGAGTCAGCGAATAAGAAATTTAGGGGGATTATGAGAAACCGGAGGGAGCCTCAAAATGAAAAGAAAGACAATGTATTTGCATCATGTATGCAACTCTAGCTCTTTTTTTATTTTTTTTTTACTAAACTTTCACTTTGAGCTGTGGAAGGCATAGTGGATAATTTATAGGACTTTCTCTGGTTATCTCCGAAGGAGAAAGTGTGGAGGCGAATATTGGGANTTGGAATGAAAAAGAATAAAATTTTAAGATATTAGAACAAATATTGATAAAAAAAAGAAAATTGACTAAATTTAAAAAAAAGTATAAACATGGCATAATAATTGGTTTGACTGCAACTTCCTGAATCTCATGATGATTGTCAACAATACATGTATACATACAAATTTTTTGAAACTATTTTTTTGAAAAATTTTTCTTTTTTTTTTTTTGATTTTCAAATAAGTTGACTGTTGCTGGACTTTCTCTTAAGTTTTTGACATTTGGAGCTTAGTAAAGAGAAAAGGCTTATTTCATAGCCACGCCCTCAGTCGCTTATTCTTTAAATCCGGGATTATGAGAAACCGGAGGGAGCCTCAAAATGAAAAGAAATGTATTTGCATCATGTATGCAACTCTAGCTCTTTTTTTATTTTTTTTTACTAAACCTTCACTTTGAGCTGTGTAAGGCATAGTGGATAATTTATAGGACTTTCTCTGGTTATCTCCGAAGGAGAAAGTGTGGAGGCGAATATTGGGANAAGGCATAGTGGATAATTTATAGGACTTTCTCTGGTTATCTCCGAAGGAGAAAGTGTGGAGGCGAATATTGGGATTGTGGCGAAATTATTCACCAATAACTCATCCACTCACATCCTCGCCTTTTCCCGAGCTTTTCTTTGAGCCAATAGGAAGAGAGGAAGAGAAAGTAGGAGAAAGTCAAACTTACCATGTCATTTTTATAAAGTAAAGAAATTCCAAAAATTTTCTCAGTATCTGTCGACTCTTTCAGAGTAGTACGAAAATTATAAAATCTAGTCAATCAGATTTGAATATTTAAATTTAAATTTTGAATTTAATTGGTTGAATTTAAAATTTTAAGTTTTCTTGGGATATTTCTCATTGGANTATTTAAATTTAAATTTTGAATTTAATTGGTTGAATTTAAAATTTTAAGTTTTCTTGGGATATTTCTCATTGGAAAGGCTCATTGGTCATGTTACATTTGCCTTCTAGCAGTAATTTTGTATTTTTGTGTCACTGTTTACAAAAAAAAAGNGGCTCATTGGTCATGTTACATTTGCCTTCTAGCAGTAATTTTGTATTTTTGTGTCACTGTTTACAAAAAAAAAGCGTTCTTGTGTGTTTACCGATGCATGTGGCTGGGTTTGTCTCATTGAGCGGGAGAATTGGAAAANAAAAAAAAAGCGTTCTTGTGTGTTTACCGATGCATGTGGCTGGGTTTGTCTCATTGAGCGGGAGAATTGGAAAATTGTGCGTTTCCCACTAATAAGTCCCTTGAGCCCTTGGTTTTATTTACTCCCCGCCACGTGACATCGATTCTTGACTGTTGTTGTCGAATTGAGATACCAAAAGTTTCAGCTCTCGGTGGGGGGTATTGAAAAGGAACCTTATCGAACTACTTAGCCTCTTAGCCACGCGACTCAGGGACGTTGGGCCACGTGACCGCTGTCCTGAGACACTATGTCACAGTGGCACCGACTCTACTGCCCAATCAACCACCTCAGTGGATGTTTAGTCAGATAATAGATAACGGATTGAAAATATTTACAGCTCGATTGCTTTTTCTTTTTCAATTTCTNTGGATGTTTAGTCAGATAATAGATAACGGATTGAAAATATTTACAGCTCGATTGCTTTTTCTTTTTCAATTTCTCACCAGTAGTCGTAATACCGTATTCTCTCGGTTGTAAGCCCCACATGTTAGTAAAAAATCATACAGAAAAATCTCCCTTTGCAATATAATTGAAGTGTACTTTGTGGGAGCAATGGTGTTGATAGAAAATGTAAAAAATTGTGGAAAGTTTCTCTAATTTTTAAACAATAACTCTGAGTGACCAATTCTAATTCCTATTGCTATAAAAATGTTTCTCAGTTTCACCACTACGTTGTGAAGCCGGTTAACGTACGTACATCGAAATCTCCCTCCGATAAATTTACTTAATTATGCAATTTAGGCACGCTACGAAGTATAATTATTATGTTTTCACGATTGTAAATTCAGTTCTTATTAACTATTTCAAATTACTTTCACTCCCGCGGTCAAAAGAAATTCATTTTCTCTGTATTATGATTCCTAGTAACCATCTTTGTCTAGTGGCAAATGTAAATTTGTTTTTCACCATTTTGCCAGAATTGTGGAAATGATGATTATTGATTAGATCACAATCACAATCACAATCACGATACATTAACTAGCACTAATAAACGGTTAAAAAAGGGAAAACGATAGTGAAAGTAATTGTTTAATAGAAGCTTAAAATAAAAAATTAAGTGACTTTGAATGGAGTAAGATCAAATTTAGTATTGAATTTATTATTGACATCTTCACTTGATAAAAATTAGATATGGGTATAAAATTTTGTCAGGCATTTCAAACCATTTGTCACCTTTGAAACTAACCGGATTCGGACATCATCAAGATTCAAACAAACTCTATGAATTTAATAAAATTTATAGTTTAAATAGATAATAATGTCACGTCACTCTGACTGGTCACGTGGTCAATTATGAAATTTATGCGACTTATACATGTATAACTTCTGAATTGAAATATTTTTGAAAATTTCCGCTTTTTCAAGGAAAAAATTTCAATTTCATAAATTTTATAATCTTGCAGAATCAAAACACAAACTGATCTGATTACAATTTATAGAGTTTTAAAGTCCTATAAATTTTTTAAACTTTCATGGCGAGTATGAACGAAAAAGTGCTTATTAATTTTTTTTTTTCTGACCTTGTTCTATTAATTTTCCCTAGTAGGTGACACTTAATAATCAAGTCAGTTTCTAACGTATTGCAGTTTTATTTTCTAAAAGACGTTTTTTGACGTGTCTTTTAGAATTTGGTGTTTTGAATTGAATATAAAATAGTTTAATACATTCCATCCAAAATCAATTAGGTCACTCCCACAATTTCCAAAATCTCGTTTGTAAACGAACGAAGTCTAGATTTTTACTACTTACTCTAAATTTTATTAGCAACTAGTGTGAAAAATTCCAACTTTGTAAATAGTAAACTAACAAAACACGGGCATGCAATTTAAAACAATCGAAGTGAAAGCATCCAAAATTAATAAGGTCACCCGCTTATTTATAACGAAAGTAAAAAATATTCAGCTTAAGTTGGGTTTCAATAATTATTACTAGTTGATAGAAGCCCCTTTGTTAAGTATTGTATCATAAACGCGCTTAGGCATTGACATTGAGAGGTTTTGGAAAAGTGAAAGTGGGNAAGTATTGTATCATAAACGCGCTTAGGCATTGACATTGAGAGGTTTTGGAAAAGTGAAAGTGGGACTTTCTCCTAAACATTTTCCACTGCGTCTTTAAGTTAGTCTAGTGTCTCATACAAGGCCTCCCAGTTTATTCCGGGCCGTAGAAAGTCGCTTTCACCAAAAAAAATTAGAGAGAGCAAATAAATAGCTCGAAATATAAAAGTTGGAGGGAAGGAAGTTAGCGTGTGTTTGAGAAAACATTTCTTTGCAAAAATTAATTATTTAACAAGAGCAGCAGAGAGTTGAGAGAATGAGTGGAATAGGGTATGGTCCCTTTGCATCTACTCCACCTCACACAACAGAGAACTTGTCGACCCCTCTCTCTGCCTCTTTGCTTTCATCTTTTGCATTACTTTGCAATAACTTGTCTAATCAAAACTGATTTTGATTTTTTTTTAACAAACGCCATTGTTTAATGCTGAAAGAATGGTAATTGAGAGAAATGACCAACTAGAGGAATGGGGTACGATCCCTTCGCATCTATTCCACCTGACTCAACAGAGAAGCTGCCGACCCCTCTCTTTGTCTCTCTGCTTTGCTGCATTGCTTTGCATTAGTGTATCTAACCTGAACAGATATTTTATAGTGTTATAATAAAATTAACTTCACTTCCATTGTTTACTAATTGTGTATCGCCTACCCCAAACCGTTTTTGGTGAAAGGTGGACAAAGAAGGCCCGGATTAAGTTGGAATGCCTTGTACTGCTTCCCACCAGCATATACTTGACGAGTAAGGTAGCCCAAAAGGTTTTCGATTGGATTTAAGTCCGGTGAATATGGAGGCCACTCCATAACAGGGACGTTGTTCCGCCGGAGAAAGTCCATTGTAGAGTGAGCGGTGTGGCATCTTGCACCATCTTGCATATATGTTCCACTTCCATTTCCAAAAATGCCGAAAAATGGGAGCAGATATTCTTCTAAATGTTTTTGGTATTCTACTGCGTCTTGCCTTGGGGTAGCAAAGGCAAAAGCTGAAGTCCCATGGTAGCTAAACGCACCCCATATCATAAATGATCCGCCCCTGCTATGCCGTTTCGAAAATATTCACTCTTATTTACGGAGATCATGTCAATAATTTCGAAAACCATCAGGTCCGTCCAAGTTCCATTTTTCTCATCGCTCCAGATCAAGTTTCGCCGTTTATCACCAAAGCCGACGGCTTCTTTAGCCCAAGCTAATTTCTTCAGTTTGTGGACCTTGGTGAACTTCTTCGCTTTTATATTCTCCGATTACGTTCAAGATTGTTTGTTTACAAACGTCAAGTTGTAATTATGCTTCACCATCGCGACTGTTGTCGACTAATTACTGATTTCTCTAAGAATTAGTCTTTTTGGGTTCGAAGAAAGTTTCGTTTTGGGTCCCGGTTTTCTCTTGGGTGTTGATTTCCCCTTACTTTTTATGTAAGTTTGGATGCATCAAAGTAATCTGCCAACTGTTTTAGCAGTTTGCACTATAGATTGTCCTTGTTTGATAAGAATTTTGATTTGACCTTTCTCGAAGTCAGAAAGATGGTTTGCTTTTCGCATTCTGCAAGAAACAATTCAATCTTTGTTAAAATAATTGTCAAATCTACAACGTTAAGTGTCTAATACTCGTTTAATTATAGATTCGAAGTTACTCACCTGTATTGATTAAAAACTAAATGGATGCTTTCTTCCGCTCCTATCTTATACTTTGCGAGCGCGTTCGGTTTTGTTATATTTTACAAAATTGGGACTTTGCATCCTAACTTGGTAATAGGTTCAATAATACCTGGTAAAAATCTAGACTTCATTCGTTCAGAAACAAACGAGGTTTTGGAAATTGTGGTAATGACCTAATTGATTTTGGATGAAGAGTATATAAGTCAAATTTCTAAAACAAAAATTTGATTTTAAATTTCCTCCAAGCCTATCTTCGCTTGAACAAATTTATCACTTTTACAATATATCAAGTCTTTGATATTTAGTAATTTGAGGCCTAAAATTTGATTTATTTTGTAATTATTATTAAAACTTTTTTTTTTNTCTTTGATATTTAGTAATTTGAGGCCTAAAATTTGATTTATTTTGTAATTATTATTAAAACTTTTTTTTTTTTTCACTAAATTGATTTTATTTTCCTAATGCAAATATAAAAAAAAATTAATATTAAAAGAACAGAAGTGGATCTATTGAAAAGCAAGTTAAAGATAGAAAATTTCCTCCAAATGCTTTCCTTTTGGAAGAGTGCCCAAAATGGAAGTGGCGTTTCCTCGTTGAATAGCTAGACTTATTCGCTGAATCAGAAACGATGTAGAACGAGGTTCTCCGGAAGCGATTTGAATGTAATTGCCAATTTTCTTAATCAAGTTCAGACCTTTGGGTCCCCATACTCCGTTTGACTCGACAGCGATAGGAACGAAAGTGAATTTATTCTCTGGCAGAAAGTTGTATTTTTTAATCTTCCTCTCTTCAGCAATGATAGCGGCAGCACCAGGGTCTTGTTTGGTGTATGAGATGTATGAATGGGCGAATGTATCCACACAAGTGAAGTCCCAGACCAATGGTTTTCCTCTAGACCAGGGGACGAGTGTCATTCCATCTGGGTGTTTTCCGTCTTGTCTTGAAAGACCTGGAGGTTCTCTAATGCTTGGAAATCCGGCTGAACGAAGGGATCTGAGGATGATGTCGTTTATCCCGTCGTGTCTTGCCAATCTTCCAGAGGCTTTCTTGCATGAAAGACCATGACGACCTGTTTCTTCAACTTCTAAACCACAAGAACAAAAGTGAGCAGAACAAATTAAAGAGCCAAGGCGTATCGCGCAAGAAATTCTAAAAACTTCATCAGAAAGAAGGGTTCCAAGTTGGGGGGAGGGTAATGACTCTAACCAAGCGCCGGCTTCTTGATTGGTAGAGGAAAGAATTCGCGCTAGGTCTTCATCTGAGGAGCATGTAGAAGGATAAAGTGGAAGTGATTTTTAGATTGAGGTTCTTCCCAAGTTTTCTGGAATTTTCTTAAAGGACATTCACGGAGATTCTCAGAGTATTTTAAGGTCCAAAGGTTTTCTGCAGTCTTCACAGAAGGGTCGATTTGAAAATTGTTAGGGAGCAAGGCAGACACTAAAGGTTCAACACTGTTGAATGACGCGAGAAAGCACGGAATCGCCATGTCAACTGCGTGTTTGATCCCAAAACCGCCTTGTCTGATAGGGAGTGATGATTGAATCCAAGCTTGATCTGAGAGATTTGAGTTAATTATGTTTTCAAGAATAATCTTCAGCATATCATCGTATAAAGTAAGGCTCTCAACTTCTTTCCAAGTTGGGGAGCTTCGGAGAAAAAAGATTAAACGCGGAATGGCAATGGATTTTTGAAGAAAGAAAAAAGCAGAATGTTTGGAGATGTTCAAAAGACGTTCTCCAAAAGTTTTGAGTGCATCAGTTTTTTGTTGTAGGCAATCTCGAATCGCTTCGTTTGAAATTGGTGTTCCAAGAAGAGAAGCTTTAGATAATTCCATCATTTGAATTCCCGGAACTATTAGTTCAAGATTAGAGATGATATTTTTGAGTTCCCTCCCTTCACAATTTCCAAGAATGGTGGCTTCACATTTAGAAAAATTTGGGGATAATCCAACCTTTTTTGCTAAGTGAAAAATTTTCTCTAAATCTTCAAAAACTTTGGTTGGAGAATCAGCGATGGTGCAATCATCTAAATACCAGACATTAAATTCGGAGGCAATTTGTTCAATTATGGGTTGGACGACGAGACAAAAAAGAGCAGGTCCGAGCGGATCTCCTTGCTGAACTCCTCGATCGGAGAGAATGGATGTTTCTCCATAAAAGATTTCACTTGGAAGACGATAGCATTGGTGAACAAAGTTATATATTGCGGGAAGTCTGATCTTTACTCTCTCCAAGAGCGTATCTCTTCTGATTTCGTTGAAAGCATTCTTAAAATCTATTTTGACAAAGATTTTGACAGAATCACGGAGATTGGTGAAATAAGTTCTAGCTGCATGAGCTCCGGCTTCTGCACCACCTTGGACACCTACTCCAAGTTGATTGGGAAGGAAGTCTTGAGAGAGGGAACCAGAAAAACGCTTGGTTATAATTTTAGCTGCTAGTCTTCTCCAAGTATTTCCTATCACGATTGGACGAATGCCTCCAGTCTTTTTCATGAGTGCAGTTAAGGATCCTCCGTAAAGAATTGGACGAACGCATTCAGGAACTTTACCAGAAAGCATCAATGTTAACAGTTTCTTTATTGATTCTAATAAATCTTTTGAGTTGGCTGCTGTTTGACTAATTAAGTCCTTGAGAATTTGTGGACGAAGACCATCTAAACCTGCAGCTGAACCGGGTTTGAAGGAGGAAATAACTTTCAAAATATCAGGTTCTTCGAGAATCAAAAGAGGGTTTAGAAAGTCAGAATCGTCAGGAAAATTAGTGGGAGTTGGATGAGGTGGATGCTTGCTTCTTAAAGCTGATAGAGTTTCTGGACAGTCTGGAGCGATAGTGTCATCGGATGTGATTAGACGAATGGCTCCAGATATGTCTCCATCGCCAAGTTTGGCTTCAACTTTTCTCCAAATTTTTGATGGAGAATATTCTATATCCGTCATTTTTTGAGGCACTGCTTCAATTTTAATTGAATTCCAATTTTCGATGTTAGATTTGACCCAAGAAGTGAGATTGGTTACTTTAGTCTCGTGGTGTGGAACTTGTAGAGTGACAAATGGAAAAATGAGAAGCTCTGCCCAGGAATCCTCAGTGTTATTGTAAGTTACTTCGTCTATACATTTAGTGAGGGCAGTTCGAAGGGCAAATCGGGCACCTCTTGGAACCCTGCGGAGAGTTGGGATACCTCTTCTTAATGTTGTCAATTTAGATCCGAGGTTAAGAGTATTTCGTACATCTTCATCTTTCCATTTGATGCCTGTGAAATGTGGTCCGTTCGAACCACTTGGCCCTCGCTTAGAAAGTACAAGGGGAAAGCATATTTTGATCCAATTGGCTAGGGTGACTTGAGTAATTGCTCTGAGATTTAAGGATTTTCTGTATACTTCAAATCGGTCCCACAAAGTCATTTTCGATATTGATTTTTCAGGGTCATATTCTAGGGTTGAAGAGAGCCAAATCAATCCAAGTTCACGTGGGTTGTTTTTACTGATTGAGGTTGCCTGAGCACATAAAGAGGAAGATTCGGGAGGAATTGAGAAAGGTATATCTTCTAGGTCAACTTGGTTCTGCAGATTTTGGACAGCAGTATTTTGGTTTGAAGTATTATCCAAGTTATGTATATCTTCAAATCCAATTTTATTTACTTCAGCCAGTTTGGCGGCTTTCCATTGATTACGAGAGAGGGTTCTTTTGGAGGATTTGGAGGGGATAGGATGATTAGAAGGATTAGTATAACCTAAGGATGAGGAAGCCATTTTCAGCCAATTTTTGGAAACAATTTTTGTAAAGGTGAAAAGTATTCTCCAAAGTTTAGTCGAAAATAATTTTTCGGATTTGTCCAAATAATAAGTAGCCAAAATGAATGAACGGTTTCGGAAGCCTGAAATCCTAGATAAAAATTAATGTTGTGATAGTATCTCAAAGACTTTTTCAAAAGGGAAAAGGTGTAGAGGACCCAACATATACTAAGTTATTAAATGACTTAGCTTTGAGAGTATTGTTAGATGATGTCAAAAGCTTCTGAAACAGGATGGTCAACTGGGATGAGGCTTCTAGTTGTAATGATCTGAGTAAAACAATTGTTTCAAATCCCTGCAATCCTAGATAGATATAAAAGTGGTGATAGTATCTCAATTTTTCAGCAGGAAAGTTGTGGTGGACCCAACATATACTAAGTTAAATAATTGACTTAGCTTTGTAAGTAATGTTGGATGTTGCCAAGGAGATTATGGAAGTTGAAGGTTGTTGATGAGTACCCAACAATATTTTGAATGCTTAAATTTTTAGGAAAGTTTCTTTTTTACTTCTGATGGACAACTTTGACAAGGTTTGTAGTAAAGATGATGACCGTAAAGGAACAGCTTCGACAGGATTCGATGACAGGAATGCTCAGTCCAGTGATTCCCAATTAAACAAATGGTCCAGTAAGTAAGATGACACAAGAAATAATTCAAAATTGAAGGAGCAAAAAAAGAAGTTCAAAAACACATCTTTCGTATTAAAAGTTAACTACTAAACAAGGTAAATTTCTCTTGAGCCTAATTTAAATTTGAAATCGTGGGATGAGAATTAGTAGTTAAAACAATACTGTCAGACGGAAATGGGGCAGGTGGGGATACGGTCTGGGAAATGGTTCGAGGAATTGTCTATGGCAGTGTACGGTCAGAGGTCAAACAATCACGGGACAGAGAAATGGGGAAATGGGAATCCGAATTCACTGTCATGTGAGAGATGTTGACGGGACGATTGCTGGGGAGACAGTTATACGCCCTCCTCTAAATCAGACTTACAGGAGTTATGACGAAGCGACATTTTGTAAGGCATGGTACCAGATTTCAGACGCCTCGAGAAGGCGTATGTCGACTGGGCAGTGGAAGAGAGGGATGCGAGTGTAGGATCCATCGTTCCCTTCTCTTTGACCTAAAGGTCAAAAGGAACGATGGATCCTATCCTTAAATAAACCAAATTTACTCGGGGTAGAGAGTGATTTTTATTAGATCCTCTCTGTTCAAAGGTTTAAGTCAGACTGACCAAGGAGTAATCTCCTTGGTCAGATAATNGATTTTTATTAGATCCTCTCTGTTCAAAGGTTTAAGTCAGACTGACCAAGGAGTAATCTCCTTGGTCAGATAATAATATTCAATTAAATTATTAATTTAAGGGTAGTTCCTCCTCAATAAAATAAATTTCATGAAGTTGATGTGGATTCAAACTTTCAATGGGTTGATGGTTGTGGCATTCGAAAACAATAGATGTTGCCAACACGTACCACAACTTCGTTGAAATTAAAAATTAATTGCGAATTGATTTGACAATTATTCAGGTCATTGCACCTTGTCACTGTGATAAGTCAGCTGCACATATTATACTAATTACTTGTAGTTGACATAGGTCACTGGTGACCACTAAAATTCTAAACATCTCCGATTTTGCTTAAATTAAAAACTAATAGCTAAAATTAGCCAACTAGTCAATTAATCAGCATGTTAATTAATTTTATTGAATTTTTANAAACTAATAGCTAAAATTAGCCAACTAGTCAATTAATCAGCATGTTAATTAATTTTATTGAATTTTTATTGACTTAGGTCATTGGTGACCCAGAAACTCAAAATATTTCCGTTTTCGTTGAAATAACAATTTATAGGTTAGAATTAGCCAACTATAACTCGGCATATACTACTATTAACTCGGCATTAACTATTAACATATACTATTAACTCGGCATATACTACATTTGGACCATACAGCTAGCACAGTTGTCAAACTACCACTAGGTGGTTAGGAACACACGGGAGGGCTGCGGAAGGGCTGCAAGAGGGCTGCGAAAATCCGCGAGAGGATTTTGGGAACCCACGGGAGGGTTGCGGGAAGACTCAGGACGGCTGCTTGAATCCACGAGAAAGCAGTGGGATCCCACGGGATTGTTGTGAGATTTCACGGGAAGGCCGTCCGTACCCACGGGAGGGGTGCGGGAAGACTCGGGAAAGCGGCGGGAACCCACGGGAGGGCTGTGGGATACCACAAGAGGGCTGTGGGATACCACGGGAGGGCTGTGGGATACCACGGGAGGGCTGTGAGATACCACGAGAGGGCTGTGAGAACCCACGAGACGGCTGCGAAAAGACTAGGGAGGGCTGTGGGAACCCACGGGAGGGTGTGTGGGATCCCACAAAAGGGGGGTCTGCGGGCAGACTAGGGACGGATGCTGGAACCCACAGGAGGGCTGTGAGAACCCATGGGAGAGCTGCGGGGAAACTTGGGAGGGCTGCTGGAACCGACGGGATAACTGTGGGATCCCACTGTAGGGCTGTGGGCACTCGCGAGAGGGCTGTGGGAACCAACGGGAGGGCTGTGAAAACTCGCTGCAGGAAGGCTGAGGAGGATTGCGGGAACAGACGGGAGTGGTGTGGGATCCACCGGGAGGGCTGTGGAATCCACCGGGAGTGCTGTGGGATCCCACGAAAGGGCTGTGGGATCTCACTGGAGTGCTGCGGGAACTCATGGGAGGGTTGCGGGGACTCTCAGAAGGGCTGTGGGATCTCACGGGAGGGTTGCGGGATTCCATGGGAGGGTTGTGGGAACCCACGCAAAGGCTGCGAGACCCCACACCAGAGCTGTGGGATCTCACGGGAGGACTTCGGGAAGACTAGGGAGGGATGCTGGTACCCACAGAAGAGCTGTGAGACCCCATGGGAGGGCTGCGAAAACCAACGGAACGGCTGTGAAAACCCACTGTGACTGTAGGATCCCAAAGGTAGACTGGGAACCGACGGGTAGCCTGTGAAAACCCACGGGTTTGCTGTGTGATCTCACGGGTGGGCTTTGAGATCCCACGAAAGTTCTGCCGGAAGACTGGAGAGAGATGTGAAAACCCACGGGAGGGCTGTGAGAATTTACGGGAGGGCTGTGGGAACCTACAGGAGGGCTGTGAGAACCCACGGGCGGGCTGTGGGAACCTACGAGTGATCTGTGTGAACCAAAAGAAGGGCTGTGAGAAAACTCGAGAGGGCTGCGGGAACCTATAGGAGGGTTGCGGAAATCTACGGGAAGGCTGCGGGAACTTACGGAAGGACATCGGGAACCCACGCCAGAGATGCCGGAATCCAGGGAGGGCTGCCGGAACCCACGGGGGGGGGGGCTGCGGGTACCTACGGAAGGGCTACGGGAACCCACGAAAGGGTTGCGGGAACCAACGGGAAAGCTGGTGCATCCCACGTGAGGACTGCGGGAACCCAAGGGTAGGCTGCGAGAACCCAACGGATAGATGCGTATGGTACGAAAGCTAAAAGTTTTACGATCTATCGTTTATTCTGTATTGATAGCTTTATTCCATGATTCTATAAACCCTAAATAGTTTATATCCAATAATGTAGCATAAGGAGATGAGACAAAGTGAGAATTAGCAACATGGTTCCGGTTTTTGTACGATTTTCGACAAATTTACACTTATTCAATAAAGTTTTTCAACCCGTCGCTGTCAAAAAGTNTGAGAATTAGCAACATGGTTCCGGTTTTTGTACGATTTTCGACAAATTTACACTTATTCAATAAAGTTTTTCAAGCCGTCGCTGTCAAAAAGTAATTACGCTTTTTATTCCATCTTACTATACATTAGCTGTAGTTTCAGGACGTTAAAAGAAGAAAATTACTTTTTGACGGCGAAATAAATGCGACCAATCTTTTCATTTTCCCCATAAGCTCTAATAGAAAATTGTATTTTAACACAAAAAAGTACACTTTTCAAAAAATATTTTTGAAGAAATTTCGAACTACAGTGGAATTCGTTTACTGTCACTCCTTCTTCTGTCACAAGTCTCTTTGTAAGTGGTTAAATTTTTTTCCCGGCGGATGCCCATGCACTTAAGGGTAAGAGTAGGTCGCCTTATGTCACTTCGCCTAATTTCATATTTCATCTTGAGTCACCCATTCCAATCCCACATATGGAAGTTTATTCCTTTTATGGGCAACTTTCGTGCCATAGTTTGAATTTCACATCTTTTTTCTTAATTTCTCTGCAAATTGTATACATTCAATTTACACTCTAATAAAATGAGGAAAGAAAAAAGAACTGAACTAACAATTAAACAGAAGTANTCAAGAATTTGAAACATTTCTACCGTACAAAATTGTTGAAAAAAATGATTGATTGCATGGACCAAAATTCTGAATTTAAAATTGATGTTTTGAATGCAATTTATTATTTGACAGAAGCATGGAACTGCGTAAAGCCGGTAACAATTGCTAATTGTTTCAGAAAAGCTAAAATCAGCACCCTCGAAGAAACTGAGTCAGATCTTGAAATTATTGACAATGAGTCACAAACTGACATGTTTTCTTTGGCAAGAAATCAAGGAATTGCAATTCCTGACACCTTGGATTATGAGAGGTTCATTACAATTGACGATCATGTTGTAACATCAGAAATCCCTACAGAAACAGAAATAATAAATGAAGCTTTGGGTAACTTTACAATTTCAATTTGAATTACATGAAATTTTTTTGCGTGTTGTTCTTAGGTGTTGTGCCAATGAAGGATGATGAAGAGGAGGAAATTTTGGTTGAACATGAAGATATTCCTAGTACGGAACAAGTTCAGAAGAGTCTTGAGAAAATTAAGATTCTTTGTAATGTTACAAACGAACGAGCTTCAAAAGAAGCTAACTATTGTTTAGAAAATTTGGACAAAATCATCACTGAAAAATCATTTTCCTGTTGTGTCCAGAAAAAAATTACTGACTATTTCCATTAGGTCAAACTGGTGTGATTTTGANAAAAATCATTTTCCTGTTGTGTCCAGAAAAAAATTACTGACTATTTCCATTAGGTCAAACTGGTGTGATTTTGAACACTGAGTCTACCCTAATAAAATTAATAGGTAAACCAAGATTCACAAATCCGCTTTTTGTCACCAAACACTATGTTAAACACGAAAATTAAAAAAGTTGCCAATATCGCATTTTGTCACCTTCGCTTNTTTTTGTCACCAAACACTATGTTAAACACGAAAATTAAAAAAGTTGCCAATATCGCATTTTGTCACCTTCGCTTATCACCAAAAATTTGGGCTCCCTTGGGGGTGACATTAAACGAATTCCACTGTATTTCAAAATTCGAAGATGAGAGAGTTAGTCAGCGTTGGTTCTCGTAACTAAACATCCTATCAAACTCGAAATTAAAAACTACAGTGCGCCGGACTTTAACACAGTTCAATAAGAAATACCCTTAATGATAAAGCGACTCCAGTCTCAACACGAGTGAAAGTGGAGAAAGGTCACTTTTCCATCCAACAAGGCATAAGTTTAATTTCAATCGGTGTTGTAGGTTACTACCCCCGACTGAAATTCCTTGTATAATCCGAGCCTTCTTTCTCCGACTTTCACCAAAAACGGCTTGGTCAGGCGATACACAATTAGTAAATAATTTAAACAAAGTTAATTTTATTATATCACTATAAATATCTGTTCAGATTAGATACGCTAATGCAAAGCAATGGAGCAAAGCAGAGAGACAGAGAGAGGTGTCTGCAGGTTCTCTGTCGAGTGAGTGGATTAGATGCAAGGGATTCCTCGATTGAGTTCATTCTCTCAACTCTGCTGCTGTTAAAAAATTAATTTTTGCTAAGGTATGTTTTCTGAAACATACGCTAAATTCATTCCCTCCAACTTTTGTATTTCGCGCTATTTATTTGCTGCCTCAAATTTTTTTTTTTGGTGAAAGCTACTTTCTACAGCCCGGATTAAAGTGGTTGGCCTTGTACTGTTCACGATCCATTATTAGCCCTAATATAACGGACTACGAAACAGAAAACGGTAGTTAAAGTAATTTCGCAGTAAAATCGCAAAATAAAATATTTCATTTTGAGTGGAAAAAGACTTAATTTAATCTTGACGTGGTCGGATGGAAAAAATTATGATAATGAAATAATTGGATATGNGAGTGGAAAAAGACTTAATTTAATCTTGACGTGGTCGGATGGAAAAAATTATGATAATGAAATAATTGGATATGGAATGACGGGCATTATGAAAAATAAGTATCAAACACTAAAGATGACTAATTTCGATGGGAAAAATTACGATTNTGGAATGACGGGCATTATGAAAAATAAGTATCAAACACTAAAGATGACTAATTTCGATGGGAAAAATTACGATTAAGGTTTAAAATCACATCCGGAATTGTACTATTTTCCAAATTCAGAAATACCCGGATCAGGGCATTGTGAAACATATTTGAGAAAAACTAACGTTGACCAATTTCCATGAGAATAATTATGATTGGGTGTAAAGTTACAAGTAACGGGATTGTTTGCCGAGCTTAGCAGTGGGCTGTAGTTCGGAGATTTTTTGCTGCACTGCAGCATGCAGCGCGCGCATACTACCTTACTCCTACCGCTGTGGCTACTACATCCAAAGTAACTTTACATTTTTGATCAAGTTTGTTCGTTAAACTTGGAAGTAAGATAAGGTAAAATAATGAGACACCACTGCTTTATTTCAAACGGTCGAGTGGTATTATTATAATTTTTTTACTGTACCAACTTCCCTCAAATCTGACACCTATAAACTGCTCACCAAACTCAAATTAAATAGTAGCAAATCAAAACGTAGCAGGTGAAGTGGGCGTATGAAAAAAAATTGTTCACATTTAATGAATAGTGCGGTTCCAGGAATTTTTTAGAATCATAAAAGTTCAGTACACTAACATGCAGATAAAAGTTTTCTATTTCATTTTCACACGCAGATTGCTTAGTAAAAA
Organism: Holacanthella duospinosa; assembly: GCA_002738285.1. Taxonomy (NCBI): domain Eukaryota; kingdom Metazoa; phylum Arthropoda; class Collembola; order Poduromorpha; family Neanuridae; genus Holacanthella; species Holacanthella duospinosa. The sequence goes on from NIPM01000493.1 coordinate 91,023, forward strand.
AATCTTTCATATTCTCCGTGCTACTGATTGATTAATTGTATTTTATTTAAATGTCTTAATTGGTCTATTTGGTCAATACAGTGCAACAGAACTTTTGGAGCTACTTTTGTCCCATGACCATTTGCTGGGAAAAGCAGGTTTATTTTCACAGAGAAAGCAGTTAGTTTGAATATTTCTGGGGAAACACTTTTCAGTTTCAGAAAGACCATTGAAAACTAGGATAGGAAGTTGAAAAAATCAAGTCTCTACCATCAATATTTCAGAAGTTATGATTTTTTGAAAATTGAAATTTTTAGATATTCTTTTGAAACACCCATCTCTTAGTACATCGTCTCAAAATAACATCCATGAATTTTAATTTAAAAAAAATCAAACCTTTCAAACATTGATGGTAGAGACTTGATTTTTTCAACTTCTTATCCTACTTTGCAATGGTCTTTCTGAAACTAAAAAGTATTATCAAAAATTTAACCTAACTGCTTTCTCTGCAAAAAAGAAAGCTAACCTGCTTTTCCAAGCAAAAGGGCATGAGACAAAAGTAACTTCCATCGGTCTTAAAAACCCT
>NIPM01000493.1:91629-111136 GCA_002738285.1 Holacanthella duospinosa
CCCCCCCCCCCCCACAACACTCAAAAGACATTAAGTTTATAATTATTTACGAATATGTTTAAAAGGAATTAGTTTTTATAATTGAATATAATAGTATTCGGTTCAGGGTCGTCTGTGCGAACTTGAGTCCCATTTACCCATTCATTTGTTTTCAATCTTATCCAAGCATTTGACATACATTCGGAATTAATCTTTGCATCGTCTTCTGACAGATTAACCTTACCAGTTCTGGTTAGGGGTTCCTCACTGATTGGCTCATTCAAACTTTTGGTCGTCGCAGGTCTAAACGGTAGAATAAAAAAAAATTTTTTTTTTAATTTTCTGGTAAATTTTTTCTTGAACCATAATTTAGATTTACTTAGGGGTTTCGAGGATTATTTGATACATCTTACGTTTCTTTTCATTATCAAGGAAAATGATAAAGTCATGGTTGAATTGTACTTTATCTTCGGTTATAAAGTGAATCATCATCTTTTCTTCGATGATATTCCAGGCTATAGGCTTTGGAGGGACTTCGTACTGTGATTGAATCCATCCACGTCCAACAGCTTCAGTCGGCAGTTCTTGAACTCCTCTTGTGAAAACCAGTTCTATATCTTTACCGTCCAATATTACAGACCTTGTAAAGAAAACGAATATTTTGAATAGTGCAAACCAAAACAATTTTAAATCTAAAAAGTATGTAAATTACAAAAGGAAAGTCTCAGTATCTTTTCGAAAATTAGTAACTTTTATGCGCCTGACGTAATTTTCAATGAAACTAGCTTAAAACATTGTTAAACAAAATTGCAGACAGTTATAGGAAAGGAAAGAAACATTCCAATTCCAAAAAAATAGTCCAGTATTTATTTGTGATTTTCTTTCATTGACTCAATAAGTTAAAATAATTGGTTTGACCACTTTTAGCCACCTGGATTAAATTAATTACTCAATGCTCGTGGTCAAACAGAATGCCCAATCATTGGTGATTTGATTTGACCTTTTGGTGAAGTGAACGAAAGAAAATTAGTTGAGTTTTGTACAGGGTTATGTAAAGTTGAGTACCCCCGTGTACCAAAAGTGACTTCCAGGTCTTGATTCAAGAAAGCATGAAATTGGAAGTCATTTTTGGTACAACGAGTAATAAACTTCTTACAACTTGGGAGTTTTATTCTTCTTTCTTTCTTCGACACTTCTTTCCTGACTAGTTATTTTGTACATCTTCAGTAGTTGATCTAAGGTCTTTACTGGTTCTAAAGGTTTTTCTATAAGAATGAGTTCCTGATCAGCAGCGTAACTTATTTTTACTAGAACACTCAGAAATACAACAATCAGCAAGCAATTCATTATTAACAGTGCGAGGAGCGTAGCTGGAGTTTAAGAAAAAAAAGGTATTTGACAAATGTGTGATAAACTAAGACTGTAAAGATACTTCAGATCGAATCAATTTTTGGAATACGAAACAATAGATAGATTGACGGTTTATATACATTTTTGTGTAAATTGTACAGCAGCTGGTTTCAGATTGTTTAATTTTGATAAATAATGTACTCAAGTTAGCAGTTAATCGGAATCAATTGGCTTTCTGAAAGGTGTGCTTAACTGCAAGGTGACTAGCCAATTTTCCTAGTAGGATGAGCACTAGTAAACTCCCTCATCCAAAGGGAAATTGACGTATTCTTGATAAGTCGTGTCGTGCTTTAAGTAACAGTTCCAGAGCCTCAGCCAATCCTTGTCAACTTTCCTAAATTAATTTTAGGCATACTCATACATCAAACATCTTAATCGTTTTGTGTGTGGCTGGTGAGCGGCAGGCACACCAGCGTCAGGGATGACAATGACGGAAAATTCAAGGTAAGAAAAAATTCAAAATTTTGTGCCTCTATGTCCTGATGTGTTGCAAGCTTCGATGTAACAGGCGGAAAAATGCTATAAGTGGAGAATGAGGATACAAAAACAAGAAACCCATCCTGTATAAAGGGCCAATTCATTACATGAATTAATTAATTGTTGCACAACTTTCTTAGAATCGTAATTTAACTTATTGGCCGAGGGTCAGAAAAATTAGCTGCTGGTTTGAGCTTAGACAGTAGTATTCCTATGAGCGTACAGTCCGTTTGGAATTAAATTATTCTAGGGAAGGGACTCGTGACCCATACCCTTTTGTTGCAGAAAGCACGTTAGTTTTATTGGAGGGAAAGTTGTTCATTTTAATTTTTTCAGGGCAAATACTATACAGTTTCAGAAAGACCGTTGCAAAGTAGAATACAAAATAGAAAAAATCAGNAGTCCGTTTGGAATTAAATTATTCTAGGGAAGGGACTCGTGACCCATACCCTTTTGTTGCAGAAAGCACGTTACTTTTCTTGGAGGGAAAGTTGTTCATTTCAATTTTTTCAGGGCAAATACTATACAGTTTCAGAAAGACCGTTGCAAAGTAGAATACAAAATAGAAAAAATCAGGTTTCTACTGTCAATGTATCAGAAATTATGTTATTTTAAAATTTGAAATTTTTGGACACTCTTTTGAAACGTGAATGAAGGTTGCCAATTGTTAAAAATGTTGAACCAGGAAATAGCATTTACAATTCAACAACTACGACAAAGAAAAATGAACCTCTGAATTTACGACGTAATTTCTTATTGCGAGCTAAATTAAATTTGAAAGTATGTCATTGAGCTGGCACAGTCCGTTCTATCTACTTTCTTAATCAGCACTCCCCAATTGCAATTTAATTAAATTACTGATGAACTAAAAAAAAATTCTCTTGCACTTTTAGTTCTGGTACTTCAAAATTTGCTAAGAGAAATTTACAAAAAAACGTCGATGATTTTCAAAATTCCTCATAGCAACCTTGGGTGGTACTTCTATAGTTTGGAAATCAATTAAAATGCTTTCTTTATTTCTAAAAATCTTTATTTTCCTCAAACAGCGNGGTACTTCTATAGTTTGGAAATCAATTAAAATGCTTTCTTTATTTCTAAAAATCTTTATTTTCCTCAAACAGCGCTGCTGTGAGGGGCTAATGTGTTTGTCGTCCTATCTTATGCACTATGTCGAGCTAAGTATAGATTTTCTTTTGAAGATGTATCCACAGAGAAAGCTTTAGGTATAATGCTGGTGTGATTGGAACTTTCTTAACCTAAGNTTTCTTTTGAAGATGTATCCACAGAGAAAGCTTTAGGTATAATGCTGGTGTGATTGGAACTTTCTTAACCTAAGCTCTCCTTAAAGTTCTCTTTAGAAAAAGGATCCTTAAACCTTGTCTTAGAAAATTGACCACTTAAATAAATTCCTCTCAAAAATTCTTTCCTCATATCACTCTAACTGTGAAGTCATAGGCGGTAGATGGAGTGTGAACTACATTACAGTATGATTATAAGATCAATGTTTGGCCCATTTGGTTTACAACAATGTATTTGACATAAGGAAATATCGCGCTATTAGACCAAACCGGATACAAGCCCCAAATTCAAAACCCAAGTTTGTGTCACATGGCACTTATATAAGACAAAACGCGGTATCCACTGAATTGACCAAAAACGAATTGACCATCACGTGAATTGACCAACAAGAGGAAAATACAAACAAAAAGAAATTATAATTATTCATGATTACNGAATTGACCATCACGTGAATTGACCAACAAGAGGAAAATACAAACAAAAAGAAATTATAATTATTCATGATTACAGCTGTGACATATTATCGGTACTACGTGCATTCGAGGAAATGTTCGTACAAGGCATTTAGTATATACAAATAAAAAAATTACAGTTTATCGGTGATCCTTTCATAAAAATAATTCGAAAGTAGTCATGCAGACAAAATTGAGTAATAATAATGATGTCAAAATTAAAATTAAAACATTAANAAATAATTCGAAAGTAGTCATGCAGACAAAATTGAGTAATAATAATGATGTCAAAATTAAAATTAAAACATTAACCACCCCAAAACTTGGTATTAAAAAGATACTAAGTCATGGGACACATGTTCAGTTTCATAAGACAAAGGTCGAGATTGGCTATTTCTAACAGTATTCAAAGGAGCATCAGTGCTANAAATAATTCGAAAGTAGTCATGCAGACAAAATTGAGTAATAATAATGATGTCAAAATTAAAATTAAAACATTAGCCACCCCAAAACTTGGTATTAAAAAGATACTAAGTCATGGAACACATGTTCAGTTTCATAAGACAAAGGTCGAGATTGGCTATTTCTAACAGTATTCAAAGGAGCATCAGTGCTAAATCATAAAATTCATACTAATTTGAAATCAAACGAAAAACTTAACATGAACAAGCTCAAGGAAGTATTCTGAAACGCTTTGGTTCCAATAGTCTAGGACCATGCTAAGAAATTGAAATTCAGATTTCTGTACTTTGTCTTTTGATGGAGTTTTTGGCGATCAAGTTAAAAGCTGGTTATCATTTACACATTTATTTAAGTTTTTGAATTTTTGAAAGCATTACTGGTTTGGTTTCATTTTCTACCGAACGGTTCGTGGAAATTTGTTTCTACTAACGCATTGATATGGAGCTAGCTAAACTTTAGTATCCTTTTTACCANATAACGCATTGATATGGAGCTAGCTAAACTTTAGTATCCTTTTTACCATACGTGACTTCTCATTTCATGCTTACTTGACTCAATACCAAGAAGTCATTTTTGGTACAACTGATGCAAAGTTTGGTTAATAATTTATCGTGATTCTAACTCACNTAACGCATTGATATGGAGCTAGCTAAACTTTAGTATCCTTTTTACCATGCGTGACTTCTCATTTCATGCTTACTTGACTCAATACCAAGAAGTCATTTTTGGTACAACTGATGCAAAGTTTGGTTAATAATTTATCGTGATTCTAACTCACATTTAACTTTTTAATACGTACTGATTTTTTCTGGAGAGGGTAAATCCAATTTAGCAATTAATGTACTAAATGGGGCTAAAGGATTTGGTAAAAATTTTAACAGTTGCCAGTTGACATAATGGAGGAGCACCATTAATTTAATTGATTGAAAGCGAACACCTTAAATTTAAGTAAATATTGAATTAAATTTGTTTCTCTATGTAGCTTTGCTACATCCGCATTGGCTACATTTCTTCCTTCATGTTTTATGGCTCAATTCAGTACATTAAATTATGAAGGTTGCCAAGTGTTAAAATGTTAAAACAGGTGATAGTATTACAATTCAAAAACTACGACGGAGAAAAGTGAATCTCTGAATTAACGACGTAATTTTTTGTTGCAAGCAGAAACTACATTTGAAAGTATGACATAGGGTTGGCACATTCTGTTCTACCTACTTCCTTAATCAACGCTCCCCAATTGCAATTTAATTAAATTACTGATGAATTAAAAAAAATTCTCTCGTACTTTTAGTTCTGGCACTTCCAAAGCTGCTAAGAGAGATTTAAAAAATAACGTCAAAGATAATTTTCAAAATTCCAAATAGGAATTTTGCACACTTCTATAGTTTGCAAATCAACTAAATTTTCTTTGTTTAATGCGTCCCATCCCTCAGTCTGCATTTAAGAATGAAGTCATGTAAGGAAGATGGGGCCGAGGACACGTCTCATGCTTTATCTTCATCAAACAGCGCTGCTGTGAGGGATTAGTGTGATTTCCGTCCTATCTTTTGCACTATGTCGAGTATAGTACAGTATGTTCCACATTAAAGTTTACTGTGCTTTCTTCGATTTTTCCCAAAAATGACCANTATGTCGAGTATAGTACAGTATGTTCCACATTAAAGTTTACTGTGCTTTCTTCGATTTTTCCCAAAAATGACCAAGGTGACTTAATACTCATGTAGAATCAAAAAGTGGAGGGAACTTAGCCTACATGCAACAAATCAACAGCAGCTGAAAAGTTAGGGAGCGGGTTGAGCAATCAGTATTTATTTCNACTTAGCCTACATGCAACAAATCAACAGCAGCTGAAAAGTTAGGGAGCGGGTTGAGCAATCAGTATTTATTTCCTGTAATCACTAGGTCAACCATTGATTGATTGATCATAGAGATAAGAAAATTGATCAGGATTTGAATTAATCTCANTGTAATCACTAGGTCAACCATTGATTGATTGATCATAGAGATAAGAAAATTGATCAGGATTTGAATTAATCTCAATGTTTAATAAGATCTTGAAAATAACTCACCTAGGTTCGTTTTCATAAATTTCTGATAATGAATTTAATTTGTTCTGGACTCTGAAGATTAATGTGTTCATGAGATTTCTTATATTCAGAACTCAAGACTGCAGTTTATGCATCACTGTCCTTGGGTAAGAATAAGTTTACATAAGAGTGCAACCGTTTAAAAATTAGTGCTGAGTTGCGTGCATTTCAATTGAGGTTACAAACTTTATTCTTTGCCAAGGACAGNAACCGTTTAAAAATTAGTGCTGAGTTGCGTGCATTTCAATTGAGGTTACAAACTTTATTCTTTGCCAAGGACAGCGATGGTCCATCAAGTCCTCCTAATCTGCAGTGAGTTCTGAAGGAAATCTTACCTTAATAACCTAATCTAATAACCTAATAACCTAATAGGAATCCAAAATTAATTAAATTCATTATCAGAAATTTATGAACGAACCTTCGATGAGTTATTTTCTAGATCTTAGTAAGCTTGGGGTTAATCCAAATCCTGGTCAATTTAATTATCACTATGGATCAATCAATCAATGGTTGACCTAGTGATTACATGAAATAAATACTGATTGCCCAACCCTCTCCTTTAAATTCTCAGCTGTTGTCGATTTGTTGCATGTTGGCTTAGTTCCCTCCACTTTTTGCTTCTACGCGTGCATTCAGTCACCTTGGTCATTTTTAGGGAAAGGCAAAGAAAGCACAGTAAACTTTAATGTGGAACATACTGTATAGATTNAGTCACCTTGGTCATTTTTAGGGAAAGGCAAAGAAAGCACAGTAAACTTTAATGTGGAACATACTGTATAGATTCACTTGTGGAAATGTATCCACTGATAGTGAGAGAATAAAAGTGATAATGCTGGTGTGCTTGGTTACTTTCTTAGCCTAAGCTCTCTTTAACTTTCCCTTTCGGAAAATTTAAAGGAAGTTTAAAGCTTAAGTCTAAGAAATCGACCACTCAAATATTAAGTNTAACTTTCCCTTTCGGAAAATTTAAAGGAAGTTTAAAGCTTAAGTCTAAGAAATCGACCACTCAAATATTAAGTAGAGCTTCTAACCGGCGCAATACTTGGTATTTGTAATAAAAAGGTTTTGGATCTAAGAAAATAAGATTTGTACACAAGTGACTTTATTTAGAAGAAAGAGAATCTTACTATTCAAGTGCCCTTTTGCGACTACATGATTGTTCAATTCCCTAACTTAAATAATATTGGTCCTTATTATAGTGTAATTAGTTGTACAGTACATATCAGTGGCCAGTGTAAAGATAGAAGAAAACTAAATAAGAAATAGAACAGAATGGATTTGGAGAAAATTGAATTACGGATTTTGTCCATGCCTGGTATAATTGTTGTAATAAAAAGTTCGCATAGGTGTTTTCTTGATACGTTGAAATGAGGACATGAAGGGAATGTTCTTCGTTTGTATTTGTTTGATAGACAACTCTCCTGGGAATGTAAGGAACATCTCCTGCGACCAACATCACTGTCATTATTAGTTCGCCAAACTCTTGAATATTGAGATTTTTGTTAGAATAATTTTGTTAGAGTCTGCAGGTGTTAGGTAGATGTTTCACTCGAGTTGGTNATCACTGTCATTATTAGTTCGCCAAACTCTTGAATATTGAGATTTTTGTTAGAATAATTTTGTTAGAGTCTGCGGTGTTAGGTTGATGTTTCACTCGAGTTGGTGATTTGAAGAATTCTTGAAGACTTGAATTGAGTCTCCAGAGTGATTTGATGTACATCTCGGGATTAAAAATGTGAATTGATCTTCCATTTAAGTAGTGGTTCCAGACAACAGAAGGAAAAGCTCTGTTAGAAGAAAACTAAAAAAAAAATAGAACAGCATAGATTTTGGGAAAAAAAATAGAAGGACTCAATGAGTCATGGGACACGTGTTCAGTTTCATAAGACAAAGGTCGAGATTGGTTATTTCTGACAGTATTCAAAGGAGCATCAGTGCTAAATCATAAAATTGATACTAATTTGAAATCAGACGAAAAACTTAACATGAACAAGCTCAAGCAAGTATTCTGAGACGCTTTGGTTCCAATAATCTAGGACAGTTAAGAAATTTGGAATTCAGGTTGCTGTACTTTTTCTTATGATGGAGTTTTTGGCGATCAAGTTGAAAGCTGGTTATAATTTACAGTTATTTAAGTTTTTGAATTTTTGAAAAAATTCCGGCTTTGGTTTTATTTCTTACCGAACGGTTTGTGGAAATCCACTAACGCATTGATACAGCCAAATAGATTCAGGGTATCCAAACTTTAGTATCATTTTTACCAGGTGTGACTTCTCATTTCATGCTTACTTGACTCAGTACCAAGAAGTCATTTTTGATACAACTGATACAAAGTTTCGTTAAGTGGCAGAATTCCTGGACTTAAGATATAAGCTTCAATTCTTCCGAAAGGGAGAGCTAAAGATATTGTCAGAATAATCAATCACGAGTGCATATGATGATCTAACATGAGTACATAGAATTATCTTAGTCGCTTTTAGTAATGTTTATTTCCAGTTGACCCTTTAGCCAGTGACTCATCAGGAAAGTCTAAGGTTCGTCAAGTTACTTTTAGGAAAACTTGTAATACCTTTTGTCCAAGAATTAAAAGGGTCTTCAGTCCCAATAAATCTTTCGAACGCTCAATACCTCAAAGTTGCACTTGGAAGATCAGTAAAACTCTTATAGATATCTTAGATTAAGGAAGTCCAAATCACTCCAGCACTAAAGTTATAACTTATAACTTATAGTACTTGTGGAAATTGTTTAACAATTTCAATAATGCCACCTGAACTTCAATACCATGTTTCTGCTATTAGATATGCGATTTTTAAAGCGAAAATTGAAGCAGTTATGCCTCTTTCAGTTTATTCTAAGTTTGCTTTGCATTGCTTCTCCATTTACCGTTTCCGTCACAAAATTAGTTTCATTAATTTCATTTAAAAAAATCTCAGCTTTTTTAATATCACTTATTGAAAGCCAATTTCCCAGATAACAGTAAAAGTTTACGTCAATTAATTCTTCCTAGTAGTTTGGTTGATTAGCATTGGCTACATTTCTCCTTCTATAGCTCAATTCGGTTCATTCAATTATGAAGGTTGCAAAGTGGTAAGCAATTAATAAATCTAACTCGATACTAAGTGGAGTGAGACGGGGTTTGGAATTTGCCATTTTCTTTTGTGTACGGTGACATCACCATCGAAGGAAGAGAGAGAGGCCAGTTCTTCAAACCATCCCTTCGGTATAGTGCTTCGAGTTGGAGGTCCTTCCCCAATCCCACAGCAGACCGTGGACTTAGCAGGGCTCCATCCCTGCTTTGGGTCGTCAAAGTCCCGCTTGGCCCCTTCATCAATACGGCGAGCGACCTAGTTCGAGGTTCCTCCAGCCCAGCATTTTCCTCCCTATATCGGTCTCCGATAACTGCGGGAGTACCAGTTCACCCTGCAGGAGTAACTGCCNGTTCCTCCAGCCCAGCATTTTCCTCCCTATATCGGTCTCCGATAACTGCGGGAGTACCAGTTCACCCTGCAGGAGAAACTACCAGCGGATCCAGTGAGGCCCAGTAATTAGGGCAATAGGATAGATCCGTTAGATAAACCCGAAGGAACTTCCCAGTACCATCCATAGTCTCCACTGTTTAGAACCGATACCCCAGAGTTAGTGGACACCGAGTACCCAGAGATTACCCACAGTCTCCGCAGGTCGCATAGAGTGGATTCTCTGGTTCTCCTTGCAATACGGATACATCAGAACCCATAAAGTTCCATATACCCATATCAAATGAACCCCAAAATTAGACAATAAACAATACTTGTAAACCCTAACAACAAAACCGAAGCCCCTAAATTGTCACCACGCCACAATAGTGATCCTACAGACAATTGAGTTTTTTTACTTATCCTACTTTCAATGCTTTATCTGAAACTGATAACACTTTTCCAGAAAAAAAAACAAGTTCAGTTCACGATATTAATTAAATCCAAAATAAGACACTTGCTTTCTCCAGCATCGGGGCCCAAAGTAGTTTCCCAATGCCTTATAAAATAATGCAGTGTAAAACCAGAAATAAAAAGTCCTGAGCACTTTCACTAACTCAATTCCCAGCAAAATTTCAGTGCCGGCAGCCAGTAATGTAACTTATGCCTTGGGGAAATTTTTTATCAATTCGATAAATTTATTATGACAATAAATTTTTGTTTAAATTCATCCATTCATCATCTGCTAATAAATTTAAACACTTTGAATTGAATAATTTATTAATTAAATTAATAAAGTAGCGCTTAAAAGATTTTAAATTTCAAAATCTAACTTTAATTAGTACAGGTCGTTTTCACCATTTAGATTAGACAATTTTATACACAAGATTTTCACACTTACTCCAAGTTTCAAACATTTTAGAGTTACATAATTCTGTTTATCATCATCAGGTTATATTAAATACTGCATATTTCGTTCAAAGAACGCCCAAATTAATTCAAGCTTACATCATAGAATGCGACCGGTAGCAATAAAATTTTAACATTTTATTAGTAAGATTTTTCTGTGACCTTACAAGAAAAGAAATTTTGCAGTCGCTCACTCTGAGCTGAAGCCTAATTAGTTACTAATATTCAGGATTTAGAAAATAATATTCAGAATTTAATATTACCTGATAAACTAAACCATTTAACTATAAACTGCTTGTCATTTAAAGCATGAAAGAAAACCTAAACTCCACAGCATTAGGGGTTTTTCGTCAAATTCTGCCTTGTAAAATTTATCTTTTGTCCTTCTAATAGGTTAACTTGACATATTAACAACAATTTTATAATTACATTTATCGAACCCGGATTGATTTTTCTTTGAAGCATAATTTTTTAGATTTACAAAAATTGTATTAAAGCAGGATCAAATGTTTTTTTCCCGGTTACAATTTAGTACCAGGAAAATACCAAAATTAGTCGCGGATTAATTAGGCTCCCTATATTTTCTTTGAAATTCCTAAAATACTTTACGAAATAAACTCATCACTTGGTCAGAGTTTAAAAACTAATTGTGTACCATAAAATGCTAAATTTAGTCCCGGCTTAAATTGGCCCCTCATAAATTGTATTTGTAAACCGCAAAAATCATTCCGATATAAATTAAAACCACTTACTAAGCATTCAGAAACACGCATGGCTCCATGAAAAAAAAAAAATTTATTGGCGGATAATTGAATTGAATTATTTATTAATTATAGAATTTATGGCCTCAAAAAAAAATTAATTTTTTTTTGAAAATCCCAAAAGTCTATCTGAAGGAGGCATCACTTACTAAGAGTTGAAATTATATAATATAGTTTCATAAAAATAACAAATTTTCCTGGAATAAATTAATCCGCCACTAAAGTTGATATTTTCAACGATTAACGGATCTGAACACTTAAAAGGTTTCTATTAATTTATTTCTGAATTATTCTTGCGGCTAACAAATTTTTGAGTGGCAAAATTAATCAACGACTAAATTTGGCATATGCCGGGTTCCAAATATGTGTTTACACTCTGACTAAGTGATTTAAGTTTATTTCGTAAAGTATTTTAGGAATTTCAGAAAAGATAGTTATGGGGCTAAATTAANTGACTAAGTGATTTAAGTTTATTTCGTAAAGTATTTTAGGAATTTCAGAAAAGATAGTTATGGGGCTAAATTAATCCGCGACTAATTCTGGCATTTTCCTGGTATCGAATATGTATTTACACTCTGACCAATGACCAAGTGATATGAGTTTATTTTGTAAAGTATTTTAGGATTTTCAAAAAAAAANGTATTTACACTCTGACCAATGACCAAGTGATATGAGTTTATTTTGTAAAGTATTTTAGGATTTTCAAAAAAAAGTGTTGGGCCAAATTAATTTGCGACTAAATTTTGCATTTTCCTGGTATCGAATATGGGTTTAAACTAAAAAAACAAGTGATATTATTAGTCCATTTCATAAAGTATTTTGAAATTTTCAAAAAATAAATTTGTGGGGCCAAATTAATCCGCGATTAATTTCGGTATTTTCCTGGTACTAAATTGTAAACGGGAAGAAATATGTGATCCTGTTTTAAAACAATTTTTGTAAACATTAAAAATAATGCTTCAAAGGATAATTAATCCGGGTTCGACAAATGTAATTAAGAAATTGTTGTTAAGATGCCAAGTTAACCTATTAGAAATTTAAAAGATCAATTTTACAAGGCAGCGTCTGAAGAAAAACCCCTAAAGCTATGGAGTTTGATTATTTAGAGTATGCTTTGAAAATTTTTAGTGAAAGAAATTTTTGAAACAAAATTCTGGTAGCTGTGCTAACTAAAAAAGATTTTAAAATCTTGAATTCATAAATACTAATCTACTAATTTCATTCTGCAAATATCCAATTCCAAGTACTGAAATTGTTAGCGGAGTGAATCCTGTTTGATTGAATGTAAACGGAATTTAATGATTCAAATAAATTTAACTGAACTTAAAACAAACTGCCCAAGGCGTCAGTTACATTACTGGTTGCCGGCGCAGAAATTTTGGCGGGAATTCTTTTGGTAAAAGTGTTCAGGGTTTTTTACATTTTTGGTTCTACAGTAGGACTGTATGTACATAGTTTTACTTCTGTTTTTTCTTGATGTGTAAAACTTTTCTATTTTTGCAGAGGATTAAGTGGAGGAAGGATAAGGACAAAATGAAACAAATGAGTCTAATTTTTCCTTCTGCTCCTTAATTAAAAATTTCTCCCTTCCCGAAGCACTCAATTTTACTTCTCCAAACTTTTCAAGTGTGAGAGGACATTTTTAGGAGAGAAAATTAAAATGAAAAAGTCAAGACAAGAAAAATACAGTGTATTGACTGGTTCTACTACTTTCACTTTTTTACTTTCACTTCTGCAACCAGAGGTTTCGCCTTGACTATTGAATTGTAAAGTTTGAAATAATGTTTTGGAAATTTACAAACAGAATTAATAAGGTTTTGAATATCGTTATTTTTCGGTTTGTCGAAAAATTGTTCAGCTCAAAATTCAAAATTAGCTTGATAAAACAATCTCTTAAACTCTTATGTCGTAGCCAACTGATACATTTTATGTCACCAGTGAATCAGTAGATTACAAAATAGAAAAACGAGTAAAAAAGAACGTAGATTTTCTCCCATACTCAAAAAAATTTAACTGCACGGTAACTCCAACTCTTCTGTGAATTCTGCGTTGATTTATAATAAAGAATTATACAGTGTTGGTTAATTTGTCTTCAACACCTAATTTAATTCTTGTTCTTCACTTTCACTCACTACCTTCATAAAACAAAATGTCAGTTTAACATCGAAAATTACAAAAAAGTCTCATTTCCCCCTGTCGTCACCAACCAACTCACTATCATTTAGTTTATAATTAATTACCACTCATTTCCGCTTCCTCAAGTTTCATTTTTCAATGTTTGAGTTTTATATTTTTAAAGATTTTGCATCCGTTGCCAATCTAGGTGCTGATTTACTGCAATAATAAAACGAATAGACACAAACTTCGCTCTCAGATGACAACTAGTGACGAATTCCTAATTTTTAAATTAAGCCCGCCTCATTTGACTTGTTATTTTTGAATTATCCTCGCCCAGATGGGCGAAAGAAGATACTTACGTCGTCGTATTCAATTTCTATTGTGCAACTGTGAAATTCAGACTTTTNCCCAGATGGGCGAAAGAAGATACTTACGTCGTCGTATTCAATTTCTATTGTGCAACTGTGAAATTCAGACTTTTTGTTTGTCACGACGACAGGATGAGCAGGGTGAAAATCTAAAGGATCAAAGAAGGGATAATTTGTGTTTGGTGCATAAAATTGGGGTAATGAGAACTTCGTCAATAATACTGCCCTTCGAAGCGGCAAATTTGAATTTCTCTCGTGTCTTTTAGACAAGGTTAGTCAAACTTTTGGATCTCTATGTCGTAGAAAGAGAATTTTAAAATATAAATTCAACGAAGTGTAAAATTATGAAAATAATTTTGTCGATGAATTAGCAAAAATTTACTATACTTCANAAAATAATTTTGTCGATGAATTAGCAAAAATTTACTATACTTCATTTTCCACCATGAATCAATTTTTTAAATAATAATATCTAACATCTAACACTCAAATCAATGGCCAAAAAAAAATTTTTTTATTGCAACGATTTATTAGGGATTCACAATAGTATGGCCAACTCATACATTCCAACCATANCATTTTCCACCATGAATCAATTTTTTAAATAATAATATCTAACATCTAACACTCAAATCAATGGCCAAAAAAAATTTTTTTTATTGCAACGATTTATTAGGGATTCTCAATAGTATGGCCAACTCATACATTCCAACCATAATTTATGTTTCATAGGGAAGAGACTATTGGCCCATGCCCTTTTGCCGGAGAAAGCATTTAATTTTTTTTTGTTGTAGAGAAAGTTTTAGTTAAAAATTTTTTTCAGGTAAAGTGGTGCCAGTTTCGGATAAACCTTTAGTAAGTAGGATAGGAAGTAGAAAAAATCAAGTCTCTAGAATCAGTAGAACAAAAGTTATGATTTTTTGAAAATTTAAATTTTTGGATGTTCTTTTGAGACGATGTACTAAGAGATGGGCGTTTCAAAAAAATATCCAAAAATTCCAATTTTCAAAAAATTATAACTTTTCTTCTACTGATCCTAGAGACCTGATTTTTTCTACTTCCTATCCTACTTTCTAAAGCTTTATCCGAAACTGGCACCACTTTACCTGAAAAAATTTTTTAACTAAAACTTTCTCTACAACAAAAAAAAATTAAATGCTTTCTCCGTCGAAAAACCTTGATTAATTCCANTGTTCTACTGATCCTAGAGACCTGATTTTTTCTACTTCCTATCCTACTTTCTAAAGCTTTATCCGAAACTGGCATCACTTTACCTGAAAAAATTTTTTAACTAAAACTTTCTCTACAACAAAAAAAAATTAAATGCTTTCTCCGTCGAAAAACCTTGATTAATTCAATAGTTATCTCATTTTGTAAGGTGGACCTTAATAAAACACGTTTGCTGACCTTGTTTATTAAAAGAATATGTGTTATATAAATCAGATGCTTACTTTGCTTACAAGTTTTAGCTAAAAGTTACATGAAATCTTTGAGTTTATGTGTAGAAGGCTTATTTTTATCGTAATAGGGTGGTCGATGTCTAAATCAGGTACAGGGTGTTCTTTAGACAAAAGAGCGTGAAATAGAAAGAAAAGGAGCAACACGTGTGGGCGATTTGAGGATTAGGGATTAGATAACAATAGGAGGGGAAATGAAATCGATAGGGACAATATGTGCCTCAAAAGGGCACTTTTCTTTACAAAATACAACCTGGTTTATTTTTTTAAATACAAACTTTCTCCACTTTCACTCATGTGTTGAAAGTATTGAAAGATTGTACAATAAATTCCAACAATTTTTAATCCTGAAAGTAGTCGAGTTTCATTTAACTTTATTTTTTGCAACGTCACTTTAGATTCTTTGTTGTAGCTTAGCGACTCTGATTTTTTGTATGTCGTGGTTTATTTTGAGCCTATGCTACAGTATTTAAATTAAAATCAGAAACTGTTCCCTTTAGTGAATTCAGAAAAATAAAAATTCAAATTAATTTGATTTTTGGATTTTACTTTCAATCTCTTCCACATATAAATGAGAAGAGGAAGAGTGAAAACAAAGAAAGCAAGTAGCAAACATCTGGGAACATTTTGTATTTTAAGTTAATATCTAGTAAGCAACTTTTTGCAAATACAACTTTAAAAAATATAATTACAAGATTTGGGAAATACAGAAGTACCCATTCGCATAATGTGCCAAAACCGTCGCTCGTCAGTCGGGGCTAAGACAAAACTTCGGCAAAATTGAATTCTTCCTCTCAATGATTTCTCCCTGAATCATTAGAAAATGGGATGATTTAGCATTTACGCTCCTGCTTCGTTGATATTTTTTGTTGCTACTAAATACATTGTAACGTTTTATTAGCTTTTGGACCCTATTTTCGAATACCCGAAATAAATTATTAGTAAATGTAATTTTTACAATGATTGATAAAAGCTCTCCCCAATACATTAATTTCTCATTTTCTCTTCATAGCTCATTACATTTGTGTGATAATTAATTGATTCAAAATCGAGATATGTAACTTAAGTTGAAAAATTTAACCAATTTGAATTTGAAATCGAAATTTCAAAAAGAAAACAACAACTTAGAAACGGTAATTTGTTATTTGTGAGGTTGACTCTATTCTAAAGATTCAATTACTATAGATTAGTGTTCCGCATGGCTCAGCTTTTGGGGTGAGCCAGAGCCACTGGCTCACCCGAGCGGTGAGCCAGCTCATGAGTCATGGCTCTGGCTCCGCACTTTTGTTGAGCTGGCTCATGAGCCATGGCTCTGGCTCCGCACTTTGGTTGAGCTGGCTCATGAGCCAGAGCCATGGCTCAACATAAAACAAAAAAATTTTCCCGTTAATATGCACATTTTGCTAAAAGTGAGAATGACCTAGTGAGAATAAGCCAACACAAATCATAATTATGAACTGGCTAAAGGCAAATTGACTTTCAGTGAAGTAGATAGCACGGCAGGGTAAATCCCCCCACCGCCCTTAAAGCCACCGACAAACACACCGACCAAAGACTTTCCACCGCCCACCGACCTTTCACCCTAAGAGCCTAAGACCCTAAGTATTAAAAGAACCAAAGTTTTTTCACACATTCACCCTAAGTCGCTTTCACCCTAAGACCCTAACAACCTAACAACCCTAAGTCGCTTTCACCCTAAGACACATTCACCCTAAGACACATTCACCCTAAGTCGATTTCACCCTAAGACCCTAACAACCTAAGACCCTAAGTTGGGATGGAAGACTCTAAGTATTAAGTTCAAACATGTTTAAACCTGTGACAAGGTCCAGCGTCCACGGACCTAAATACCCAAGTAACACCACCGCCCTGGGGGTCCAGCCCGCATTCACTTAAAGACTCTGTGGGAAATGAGTCAAAAAGTAGAGTAGCCGTTGTTGGGGATGTTANCGTCAGCTTCTGTTGGGGATGAAAATAAAGATGATGAGAATGAGGATGAAGAAAATCCGGAAACCACAATTGAGTTTAATTTAATATTAAATTTAAGTTGAATAAAAATAAGAAAATAATAATAAAATATTATTATAAAAAAAATAATATTTTGATGAGAGGAATAGGAGCACCGACCAGTCCAGAGTATTGGAGATGAATGGTCTGGCTCAAGGCCAGACTCTTCCTCTGCACACACCACGCACCAACAACAACTCTCTCGAATCTTCCAGGCGGGAAGATTCGAGTGCAACTCCCACATTACCCCCTCTCTCGGGAACATTGTGACCTCACAATGTTTATAAAAAAATAATGGGAGAAATATACAAAGGGTTATATTAGAAAAAGGAGAAAAATAAACCAATTTACTTTAAATTATGAAAAAATCAAGGAATTTAACGGGGAATTCAAGGGTTTTAACGGGGATATCAGGGTTTTAACGGGGATATCAGGGTTTTTTTTAACGGGGATATCGAATGTGTGGAATGTGATCTGGATGAAAATTTAAATCGCCGTGCGTATGTCCGACCTGCTGACAACGGAAGCAAATAGGCCTTCCTTCAAATGTGTAGATGTGAGATTTAGGAATTCTCCCCGGCGGCTGACGTGGAAACAGCGGTGGAATCGCCGGTGCTGGAATTGGCTGCGGAGGCGGTGGAGCAATTTCGGTTCGCTTGACCGGTGATGGTGTCCTCGGTCTCAATTCCCATACTGGTTCTCGCCGCTCAGCGCGTCTGGCCGGCGGTGGATTTGCCGGTCTTCCTGGTTCATATTTCGGATAATTTCGAAAAGCCCGAATTACGCGCTGAGGGTCTGAAAGTTCACCCGGGTTACGGAGAACCAAGTGACTGGGAATTGCAGCTGCCGATGTTGAAGTCGCAGCTGGCGGAACCGAATATTTAGCCGAATTTGTTGCCAATCCCACTGGAGGAACATCCCATACCGAAACTGTCGGGACAGAACCGACTCTCTGCGCCATCGGGGTATGTCGACGGCGTCGCCTAGGAAGCGGCTCCTCGACCTTCCCGATTCTTTCCGCTACCGGTGTAACTCTGCGGAATCTTTTAGGCGGCGCAATCCGGCACGGGGACACACGACGGGGACCCCTGCGATAAGGAGAACGCGATCGACGAGGTGTAGGAACGAATACTTCCGAAGCCAAAGTGCTGATGAATGGAGCCGGAGGTGGAGTCGGCTCCCTGAGCAGTTCTTCCAGTTCACCCGCTGGACCCAAGAACTCTCCCAACACTTCGACCTCATCCGGCCCCTCCGGAGAAAGGACGACCTCGTCCGACAACAAATCCTCCTCCTTAACCGAGCCAAAGTCAATCAAATCCATATCGATCTCCAGATCAGATTCCATATTGCTGAAAATTTTTTTTTAAATTAGTGGAAATTTAACGGGGAAATTTGGAGAAAAATTAGTAATCGTCAGAATCTGAGGAGCTGTAGGTAATATTTTTCGGTTCTTGTCGTTTTCGTAATCGATTTTTCCATACATTCAAAACAGAATTGAAATTATTGCTGGCAACTCGAACTCGGGTAGGTGCAGTTTGCAGGGGAGCTGCACTAACCGAATCTAAGTTCTGATTACGATTTGCGACAGAATGTGAAACGGGGTGTGCGGAAAAATTATTGTCGGATAAAATTGGCATATTGTCCGTGGAAGATTGAATAGGCGGAGGACTAGAAAGTTTCGGTAAATCGGAATCTAGTTCTAAATTCGAAAACTTATCAATTTCTGGTACAGGATTACCATCGGTATCATTCGGAATATTGTATAATTTTACGTTTTGAATCGAAATAATTTTAGATTTTGCCTTCACGGCATCAGGCATCGTCTGAATACAAATGTTTGTAGGAGATGTATGACAAACTACTTCGAAAGGACCTTTCCAATTAGGTGTTAACTTTCTAGAATGACCCGGTAAACTCGTAAATTTTCGAACTAACACCAGTTGACCCTTTTCGTAAGTAATTGGCTGATGCTTGGAATTAAACAAATTCTGTGAGCTCTGTTGATTGGAAATCGTATTGTGTCTAGCTTCGACTAAAGCATCCTGAACACGAGGTGTGGAAACACTCTGTTCCTCGGCTTCTATCCATTCCCGTAAAGTCGGTAATAAATTATCACACGGTAAGTTCGGTAACCTACCATAAACCAGAAAATAAGGCGAATGCCCTGTGATTTTGTGAACGGTAGAATTCATTGCGAAAGCTGCTCTAGGAAGATGTAAATCCCAATCTTTCTGATTTGCTTGAACAAATTTCGCGAGAATACGTT
>NIPM01000494.1:0-10460 GCA_002738285.1 Holacanthella duospinosa
GCACCATGCACTCAAGAGTCATTTGCTAATGTGCCCATGATCCAAATGACTCAAGAATGCTTGGTGGATGACCACAAGGTGGTAGTCTTAGTAGGCCGCCAGAATCAAGTAAAGTTTCACTCAAAAGAGCTAGTCCCCGTTCAGTCAGGATATCACTCTCTAGGCCTCCAATTGAATCTCATTGGCTTCGAGATAGCTAGGATACCCAACCTAACCTTGACCCGACTCCATTGGGACTCGCACCCCGCTTTGTGCCTTGCTGCACAGCCTACCCCAAAACGCTAGATATAAATATCGGGCTATAGTTTTTTACCTTCCATCTACACTGTAAATGAACCTTTCTTTCATTTCACCTGTTTTTAAACCAAGTGAAATGAAGTAAAAATCATTTACAAAGTGTAAATTCTTGGTAAATCAATTATTGTTACAAAGCTAAGTTTAATTATTATATTTCTGCCTTTCTTAATTTATTCAACTTGAATTAAAGAAAGTATAACTTAAAGTAACTAATTGAACTCACAATAATTCTCTAGTTGACCTTAAGACCTCCTTACTTTAATTCAAATCTAATAAATTANAAACTTAAAGTAACTAATTGAACTCACAATAATTCTCTAGTTGACCTTAAGACCTCCTTACTTTAATTCAAATTTAATAAATTAGCAAAACAAAAATAATAACAAGTGTACTTAACTTTGGCACAATCAAACACTGAATGAAAGAGTAGGATGGAAATTAAAAAATAATCCGTTTCCCGTAGCGGTTATTTTGGAGGGAACAACTCTGCGAGCGGGAAAATAAACAACAAGCAGCAGAGCAAAAGAATTTTTGTCTCACTCATGTTATGAATTCAAGGTCAGATTTTTTATTGTCCTCAAAGTTTCGCGTTGCGCAGAAAAGACGCTTGGGACTTAAAACTCAATCGGTACCATTTTCTACACCAGTTGAAAATGTGAGCGAAGAAAGTAAAGCTTGAACAAACATTCTTACAGATGTATATTGCAGAAGAAATCGCTCTTTCTGATTCTACACTAGTTGGTGGTATAGTAAGACACTGAT
Organism: Holacanthella duospinosa; assembly: GCA_002738285.1. Taxonomy (NCBI): domain Eukaryota; kingdom Metazoa; phylum Arthropoda; class Collembola; order Poduromorpha; family Neanuridae; genus Holacanthella; species Holacanthella duospinosa. Next base: position 1,060 of record NIPM01000494.1, read on the forward strand.
GTTCGTTTTTCAAAATCATATGACGACAATTTTTTTAAGTGCCTAATTTGGCAAGTAGTTGATCCATTGGTTTTCAAAACAGTCTTACAGTCAGAAATTTTACATTTCGGATGTTGTATGTCTCTAATCCGATCAAAATGATTCCACAATAATTGTGGGATTTGAGTTAGGTTTAAGGAATTTGATGAATTTTCTGCATTTCCCGTCACCACTGAGCTGCTTCTGGAAGCCATGACTCATTAGAAATAATTGATTTTTTATGCGAATCAAAAAAAATAATAGGAAAAAATTAATTTACGAACGTTTCGATATGGTTTACCACAATGTTTTGAACGAAAACTAATTCCCTACTAGTGCGGTAGATGTCAGGTAAGATTATTTTTAGCTAAAAGGTTTGAACTTTTGAAGAGAAGGTTCGAACACCGAACCTTTAAATATGCAGTGACCGTTCGAACCTTTATCCTCTATTTGTGGTCTTTCCACGGCGATGCTGGATGGTCATATTCTGTGTATTCAACGCAAACTACCATTTAGCACAACGCCCATGTGAATTTTTTGCAGAGAAAAGCCACTTCAATGCACTATTATTCTTGATCACAGTGAAATCAATTCCAAACACATATGTTTCAAAATTTTAAACAGCATCCACAACAGCATGGCACTCCTGCTCACTAGCTGTTGCTATGAGAAATTTATAAAAAACGTTTTTGGTAAGGTTAATCTATAACTCGCTTCATTTTGAAATTTCGTTTTTTGAAGCTGGATGTCGAACCGACATCTAACATCGTTCCCAAGGCTAAATGTTAACATATTTCGAAATTGTGAAATTGAAAAATTTAAATTTTTTAAAATAGGGGAGTTATGGGCTAATCTAATCAAAGACGTCAAAATTCCTCATAACAACCTTGAGCTGTGTAATGTTTCTCCACGTCTGTCATTGATCTACTGGCATAGGCTAGGAAGCGTGGTTTTCCATTTTGAACATTTACAAATATGGCTTCTAACCTGTGACAACTACTATCCCAGTTAATCTCTGTTGCGTTTTCCATTGAGTTAGATAGCTTAACTAATGCAAACTTTATTTTTTCAAACATCATCTGCCAAGACTCACTAATGACGAATGGTTTGCCTTTCCTCAAGAATAAATTTAAACGCATGGGATCTTGCTAAAATTGATATAAAGATTGATTTTGTAATAACCACAAAGGTTACAAATAGACTATACGTGAGTCTAAGTCTTGGCACCGGCAGTTTTCGCACCTCTGTGACTTTTCCTTGGTCCACCTCTATTCCCATACTCGAAATCACATGTCCAAAATACATAACGCTGTCTTCTCTAAAACGACACTTACTCGTTTCAGAGTCTAAAACGCATTTTCTATGCATTGCAACACGGCTTTAAGCTTATGCTGATGTTTTTCAAAGGACTTGGCAAATACAATTAGCTCGTCTAGGTAACTAACTACCGTAGTCCACCCAAACCCCACATAACAAATTTAGTGTAGTCTGCTAAAATTTAGTGTAGTCTTGCGTAGTCCGGTGCAAGTCTACGAGACTGATATAGCCGATAGGCGTAACAAATACCGTCTTTTCTTGATCACTCTTTTAGACTTCTATCTAATGGAAGGCTGAGATAAAGTGTAGCAACGTTTCGTACTTAGCTCAATCTAAACGATCGAAAGCGTATTCAATTCTTGGAAATGGAATTTGCGTTTGTCTTCGTAAAGTAGTTAAAATTACGGTAATCGATACATTATTTAAAACCTTCGCTCTTGTTCGGCACCAGAAAAACAGGCGCAGTCCAAGAAGAAATCGACTGTTCGATAATCCCCGCATCCAAAAACACATCTACTTCATCCTTTATCCTACCTCGCTGAACAAACGAGGCACGGTAAGGATGGAGCCTTATCCGCGGATGAACTCCGGATATCTATTTGATGATTGAACTGGTTGGTCTTACCAACCTTGTCTTTCTCAGCTACAAACATATCGCAAAGATGATTTATAACTTTGAGAATGTCCGTCTGCTCAATCAGAGTGAGATTTTCACCAAGTTTAGGCCTTAGCCTGTCCCTTCCACAGAATTACTTTTATTCTGCTTGGAGTGGAAGTTACTCTCACTAAAAAGTAAAGTTTCAGTTCCAATGGCACATATATGCGAGGTAACCATGGTCGTACATTTGGCTAGTGTAAGAGATACGAGGCCAAAATTCGTAACGCATACATCAAACTCATGCTTTGTAATCACTTTATACACATACGGCTGTATTAAGCTATCTGATAATTTTACTTCACGGATCAGACAGAAAATCTTTGAACCAACGGAGATATCAGGTAACTTACCCTTGATTGTTTTTGCAGATTTCGGAAATATGCGTATCAACTAATGAACGCTTGTAAATTTGGTTCTGACAATCGCAGAATTAATCGACCAAAGTATCAAACACTTTCTCGAGGTTTATGATTACCCCGATTTGGCCGTTACACAAATGAATGGACGCTTATTCCATTTTATCTCTAACAGACGGGGTTCTGGAAGCTTAAGCATTAAATAAAAGCCCCTTATTGACTTGTGTTTGGTATATGTGAAGGCCAACTCCACACAATGCTTCGGATTAGTCCTATCACGCTGTTGTCACATGCAGCGGGGTTACTGCGTGAACATTTTATGTACAAATTCTCTCACCGTAAGAATACGGGACAAATAACAAATACATTAGACTCCTCGTCCATTCTTACTGCCTAAGAGAACTTGCCAAACACAACGTTAGCTATAACTTTGAGGCTATCAGTCTCTGCACAAGCGAAATCGGCAGACGCTCTCACTCTGAGCTTATGTAGTCTCCCTCTCGACAACAAGGGTTTGGCTGCACAACCCTGTGCCCAATAGCTTTTGGCTTATAGTTCTTTGTACTAGACTTTAGTATAGAGCACATTTCCTCTTCTATTCTAGTAGCCTTTCTACTAGGTTATTCATAAAGGATTACTTTGAGGGTTGATTTGGGTAATACTGTTACCCAAACTATTCGTTTTTGAAAACAAAACAGACTGGGTTGGGTCAACAAAGACGCAATTTAGTTTTGAAGAGCGTGTCAACTCCTTCACAGTATTTTAGCGCAGTCCCTAACCATGTAGCATTTATCATTGGATGAACGCGATACACGAGCCCGCTGAGACAATCTCGCTGCGAGTCATTAGCGCTTGGCGCTGTCTTCCCACGTGGTGGACCGGGTAGGATTTGGCTTTCACCTGCGGTCTACTATAAGTCAGCCTTAGGGGCTCTAACCCCTCAAGCCTCTCTGGATTCTGCATTTGGCTTATTTTATGAAAGAACTTAATTGCATCTTTAGGCAACAGTACATATTGTGGCATAAGCAAAATACTCGGGCGATACCAGACGGGCTACTCATGGGTTCTGTTAAAGGTTTATTAGGAAGTGAATTTCCTTGGGACCATTTATTTGTAATAGAAACGGATTAATGAGCATAAAAAAATTCAAAGAATTAAAGGAAATATGCATTTCTTTGTGGCGAGAAGCGATAAGATAAATAGAGTTTTTCTTCGGCGCCTCGGGAAGCAAAAGGGTGTCGTTTGATGTTTGTACTTGTAGATGTACAGAACAAGTGTGGTTTTGTCTCTTCTAGTAACTCGACGTTTACCATTTTTGTAACAGTAGAGTCATTATTATTTAAGTATTAATCTTTACTATAATCCTAAAATTAGTACAATGGTAAATGAGAATAAAGAGAAGTTTCACAGAACTTCGGGTGGAATTTTGGTGGGATGATTAAATTACTTAAAGTGACTGAGAGAGAGAGACATTATCGGATTATCCCCTCCGAAAGTGTGTTGCATCCGGGGATTCCTCACCAACAGAAGACCGTGTACTCAACAGGGCTGCGTCCTTGCTTAGCGTCGTCAAAGTCTTACGTGGCCAATTCCACCTTTGGCGAGCAGCAAAAGTTCTTCAGGTTTCCTTTTAGTACAACACCTCAACTCACAGGTTTCTGGTACTTCCGGCGTCATTGGTTTGAATGGGGCGCCGGGTATTTGAGAACGGATACCCGTTCGCTCCGGTGAGGCCCAGGACCGAGTACATTATCTATTTTTCTACGGGATACTCCTGACCAGAAGAGAACAACCCAGCCCAATGACTCGGGAAGTTGTGGAGTCCGATCCACTGGTAAGACAGAAGTAGTCCGTTCCATCAAACAGGCAGAACAGCCCGCTTCGGATAACAAGCAGGGCGTTCCGTTTCGCATAGCGGATAGAGTAGTTCGTTCCATAGAACAGGCAGAACAGACAAGGCGTTCCGTTTCGCAGAACGGGTAGAGTAGTTCATTCTGCAGAACAGGCAGAACAGGCAGGGTGTTCCGTTCCTCAGAACGGGTAGAGTAGTTTGTTCCGCAGAACGGGCAGAACAGACATGGCGTTCCGTTTCGCAGAACGGGTAGAGTAGTCCATTCCGCAGAACAGGCAGAACAGGCAGAACAGGCAGGGTGTTCCGTTCCCTAGAACGGATAGAGTAGTCTGTTCCGCAGAACGGGCAAAACAGTCCGTTCGGCGAAACAGGCAGGGCGATCCGTTCCGCAGAACGGATAGAGTAGTCCGTTTCGTAGCACGGGCGGAACAATCCGTTTCGCGAAACGGGCAGGGCGTTCCGTTCCGCAGAGCGGGTAGAATAGTTTGTTCCGTAGAATAGGCAGGACAGACCATTCCGCAGAACAGGCAGGGCGTTCTGTTCCGCAGAACGGGTAGAATAGTGCGTCCCGCTCATCGACTAGAACAGACTCTCACAGGACCAGACCCGTACAGTCCATTTCGTAGTTCAGGCAGAGTCCTGTATCTAGTACCAGCCTCAGGAAGAGAGCCTCAGAACCAGACTCAAGCTCTCCCACACCCAACACTGAGATTCACTATGTACCACCCAGGACTACCCGAGATCTACTAAGGACCCAACCAGTCATGCTAGTAAACCAAATTCTACTACAAATCATCCTGATGTTTAATCATTAGGTCCCATTTGCAACACAAGTTTTCTCTTTCCATTGTGCTGAGAAACACAACCCAAATTATCACGAATGTTATTGCTGAAACTATTGTATACCAGCGGCACCCACACACCCATGCGTATATGGGCATATTGTTCTATTACGGGTAAATAATTTTCGTTGCATGGCGTAGAACAATTTTCGTTATAACTAGATTTGCGAATGACACTAAAATTTCTCCGGAGTCAGAGTCAGCTGACTCAGTCTTGACTCACTGACTCAGAGTCATAAATTTTAAATGACTGACAAGACTCAATGACTCTGAAGATTAATTCAGAATCAGGTGACTCAGTCATGACTCTGATCCTGAGTGATGATCAGTGACTCAGATTCAAAGAAATTAAAAAAAACAGTTTCTTTTTTTTATACAGTAAAATTAGCAGTTATACTTTATTTTGACGTTTTCAAAGCTCTACTAAGGTTAGTTTAATCCGGACCTTAAAGTAATAGACAACCCTTCAACAGATGTAGTTCGGTGATAAGCACAAACCCATTCTCAGCCTTAAGAGAAGAAAAACTAGTATGTCTTATTTTGCGGTAGGGAAAATGATGGTGAGTTAGTAGTGCCATTATTGAGAAAGATGTTAAAAACGTTATTGCCAACCCGTTCAATTGAAGAGTACATACACCCCGCGATGTGTGAAAATCGAATTGGTCCGCAACAAACACAAGCGTTGCAGGGTGCGGAAATAAGCTTTCTGATTTCTAGTATTTTTTACAAATACACAGTACATATGTTTCTAAGTTCCCACCTTATCCAAATGTATGGTATTAGATATGATGTTGTTAGTGCATATTTGAAAACTACATGATAACCCCGAGAGTCACGAGCGTGGCTCGTGACATGTTGATTACCGTCAAACTTCGGAATTAACATTAAGACGAACTTAAGGTGACACTGCGACCCAGCAGACTCAACAGCGTTGCTTATTTTCCAACGTAGATGTAGGCCTGGTAGCCAATGTAGATGTGGTAGGCATTATACTTATTGTGAAACGAATGCACAAGAATTCTCAACAATAGAATTAATGCATAAAGTCTAGTGGAAAATTTTAGGGTTTTTGGGAAAAAATCTACGAAAAACTAATTTTATTTGAACAAATCCAATTGAATCGAGAACAACTCCGATGAAGTGTTGAATTAGTGTGACTAATCCTACAAAAAATTTTAAATTTAAGCTTCTCAGAATAAATCAGAAAAAAAATTATTGTATCAAATCCAATAAATTTTGGACCCTCATAGAAAAACAAATTTCACAACAAAATCCAAACCCAAGATTTACCGGAACAAATCCGTAACATCGACTTCCGACGGAAGCATTGGAAGAACCACCCCAGAAAGTTGCTTTCGAAGGAGTCTCTCCGCATAAAAATATCGAATATCAAATATCAAACATTTCTGGTATCTTATCTAGCGAATATCATTTAAAAAATATTACGAATTCTAATATTCGTAGAAGTGTCCAAATAGTTTCGAATATTCGAATTTTCGAATATTCGGGGCATCCCTACTTGGTGGGGAACAGTTTCTGATAATGCTATCCGAAATAAATATGCTTATTGAGGCTTATCCGAAATAAATATGCGGTAACTTTTAATGATCAAAACTATCACTGCAAGAACAAGGGATAAGAGAACGAGGGATATATCCAAGATTAGGTTACTTCAAAGTCCTCAGTTTAGCTTACTTTTAGTTATAAACAAATAATAGGATACTAAATTCGTCCGAAAATTTATTATCTGAGCGGCAATGGATCATGAGTCGGATAGACTATAACCATTAAGAAAAGGGCGAAGTTAGTTAGTTATTAATGAAATAATATAAAACCAATTTAGTGTATTAAGTTTAGTCTGTTGAAAATTGAAGACTAAATGTACTTCTTTCTGTCATTGGAACTAAACCATAAGCTTAACACATTCTACTATGTCTACTATTGACATTATAGACNTATGTGTCTTTATTGTTAGATGGAGTGTCTTCACGTCTTGTTTTGTATGGTTTGACATGGTGTCTGACCCTCCCTTAGTACATCGTTGACAACCTATCACAGGCATTATGGTTCAATTCATTTGTCCTTCATTCGTATGAACTGCGTATGATTGTTAAATTTTTTCATCAAATATTGCCATTTACCTTGGCAACAATTTGGATTTTTTTTAATTCAACAATCATACTTCTTGTTTTGCATTAGTATGTCGAATACTGTCCCCTCCACTACTTCGTCAGCCATAATCGAGCCGATAACCATGAAAGTTTTTTTTGTTGTTTGTAGGTAATTCCTATAGTAACGTTCAATTGAAACAAAAAACCAAATGCTACCGCGGACTATTTTACATTAGAATATTTTTTTCATTCATTCAGTTAAATATATGGCAAACTTTAAAAGCCATTATCATACGATATCACGCATGTGTTAACTTATTCCGAATTATGTGGTTGCCGGCGGCAAAGCAGCTGGATTTATTCCTCTACACCAGACGCCAAACGGCGACGGAGGTTTCTAAGACGTCGGCCATACTTTGTCCAAAAGTATGCCACTATGGAACCTGAAAACAATTTTGAATTTTTTAAATTAAAATTGTTTGAAAAACCAGGGATGGATAGATATTCTATATTTATGATAATTATCAATGAATCCGTTATCTTTACTATCTATCAGATATTATTAATACTATCTCTGCCTAAAACGATTAGATACTTACTTTCGAAGAAAGACCCTGTAGATGCAAAGACGACTGGCCATACACACGAATTTTGAGGTGTAGAAACATACGTTGTCGCATCAGTTATTACTGTTTGTGCCTCATCACATCCATCCACACTACTAACTGCCCACCATTTATACAATTCTGCTGCTCTGTCGCCAAGCTCCATCAAACAATGCAAAAAAGCATTGTTTGATGGAGCTTGGCTTCAAAGAAATACAAATTGAAGATTAGTAAATTCAAGCGGCTTTATCTACACGTTTTTGTCTTTCATGGGTCAAAGGATTGAGCAAAGAAATCAAGCGAAAACAATAAACAAAAAGTGTATAAAATAGTTTCCCATTTATATTTCCACAGAGCAAACTAATCAACCAAAAATTTACTATGTGGAGAGGATGCGTGTTTAAACTCTAAATGATTAATAATAATACTCTCATTACCAAAGTTTTATAAAAGTTATTAATTAATTTTGACGTATAATGAGAAAGCTGAGATCAGGCGGATGAATTTTGCGGGCATAACCAATTTCTCATTGAATGAGTTGAAGCGGTTACTATAGGAATTACCTCCAAACAACAAAAAAAACTTTCATGGTTATCGGTTCGATTAAGGCTGACGAAGTATTGGAGGGGACAGCAGTTCGGATGTGTTCTTCTAGCTGCATCAAAACTGAAAAAGAGCAAAGCTTCTTCAATTGCTGGAATCCCGAGTTTTTAAATTGCTGTAGAAATCCTGTCTAAAATGATTTCTGACGAATCGATTCTCTCTCGTTAGGCAAAGGTCACACAGACATTTCCATTGAACTGATCGTGTACAATCGATTAGGCACAAATTCTGTCTACAGGTACATTTATAGTCTACGGAAATGCGATCCGTCCCGGAAAAGCTGCCGGAAAATTTCACGGATTGATTTCAGGATGTAGTCTACGAAAATTAAACGGATTCAAAAACGTGGATTAATTTATACTCTCATTTCGAAAAAAAGTCACGTGATTAAGTAATCAAAATAGATCAAAGAATTCACTCTTATATTATTTTCTTATATTATTAACATTTAATTGTAACAAATAAATGGAGCAACAAAGAAAGAATAAAATATGTGCTTTTTTGTTAAGGTACATTTATAGTCTACGGAAATGCGATCCGTCCCGGAAAAGCTGCCGGAAAATTTCACGGATTGATTTCAGGATGTAGTCTACGAAAATTAAACGGATTCAAAAACGTGGATTAATTTATACTCTCATTTCGAAAAAAAGTCACGTGATTAAGTAATCAAAATAGATCAAAGAATTCACTCTTATATTATTTTCTTATATTATTAACATTTAATTGTAACAAATAAATGGAGCAACAAAGAAAGAATAAAATATGTGCTTTTTTGTTAAGGTACATTTATAGTCTACGGAAACTGGAACCGTTACGGAAAGCTAGGCTTTCCGTAAAAGTTTCCGTTCAGTGTGGTGCATTTATAGTTCACGGATATAACTCCGTCCCGTTTTCTCTCCACCACGGAACGGAAAAAAAGGCTTACGGAAAAATAGAACTGAGTTCTATTATTCCGTGTGACGATCCGTCAAATCTCATTTTGACAGTAAACATTCATACAAGAGTTTGGCGGGAATACTTCAATTTTAAATTTTACAAT